>NIPQ01093135.1:0-50971 GCA_002806875.1 Lepidotrigona ventralis hoosana
ACACGATCATACCGTGACTTCACCGGGCCAAAACGTTTGTTCGCTACTGAAAAATGGTATCCTGCAATTTTTCGTTTCACCTTCCTGCCGCGTTCTTCTCTCTGTTTCCTTCCTACGTTCGTTCGTTCGTTCGTTTGGAGACAACTTGAAAAACGTCGGCGTGAAAACGCTGCTTTTCCATCCTCTCCCTCGGGTCGACCACTGCCACTGCAACAAGAATTATTTTATTAGTTGCAAAAATAAAATGGAAAAACCGGGAACGCAATTATTCTCTAGTTTCATAGAATGTGCAAGATTTTTCAATCACTGTGTAAACTGCCCGGTCAAATAGAGGAAACAAAGTAATTTCGTACTTCAAATTTACATTTCGCGAACAAAAGTACTTAAGCTCTTGATCAATGAAACAAAGTAACTTTTGTATTTTTATATTTGGAATTTGTTGCGTTGTGCATCAACAAATAATGTGAAAANCCCCAAAAAAAAAAAAAAAAAAAAGGAAAAGACAAAAAACACGGCGAATCGACTCGTCGACGAATTAAGGTCTTTGTCGGATCTCGAAATGAAAATGGTCGGCCTACACACGTAACGTGTGTCCGTCCTGTTCATTGACGACAGACGCGCGTCTTCTCGCCGTTTCTTTCAACAGCATCACAGCGTCGGTATCGATCTTCTTTCTCTCTCTCTCGTCTGTGTGCGTGACGGCCTGGTTTCGAAAAATCGAGCACCGAAGATTACGCGTGCCATTCCGATCCGTATCGTCGATGTGTTCGATTGGCAGCCCCGGGCGAGTCATAAAACTGGCACGCAGCGTGCACTTGATTCGCCCGTGTTTGCGCGCGCATTGCACTCTATCTGACTGACAGGCCAACAATTTGGTCCTATTATCGGTTGAGCAAATACGAAGTAGAAACGAGAGAGAGAGAGAGAGAGAGGAGAGCTAATCGTACACAGTGAAGTAAGTGCAAGTAAGTGCACACGCGACAGGAATCATCTTCAGGCAGAAATTTGCGGCGTCAAGTTGCACTGCAGTTCCGAATTAAGTGACGAATCTCGCCGCTTTGCGAGAAGAATATCGAAATCTTCGAGGATGTGAAATAATAATTCCAATGATCCACGTTGAAAACCAGCGGTTCAACAGTCTCGTTCCCGGGCGCTGATTGATTCAATGAATACAGGATAGGTTGCCACATTGTGAACAGGCTCGGTATAATGATCGAGGCTGCATGAAACAGGCTGCACGGAATTGCAGGCCGTGCAGTTCCGTGGAAGTGATTTTCGTCTCGGTTTGCTTAGAGACGCGTTTAGGCTGTCGTCGTGTGCGGCAGAATGCACCGAGAACTCGATAACGATCGAAGAAACGAGAGGGTAAGAGAAGCTTTCGCCACGGTCACTCGAGTTTAACCGACGCGCAGGATACCGGGCTGTCTTCCTGTCCTCGGGGGAAACGCTCGCCAATTTGCTCGAAACCGGCGAGCACACGGACGAGCGTTTCGCGTGCTTCGAAATTGATTGGTCGCGCGGCGTTACCTATCAACAGATCCAGCTCGCCTCTTGTCAAAAGCCACGTTCTCGAGATGCCATTAGTTGGCATATTCATGGCAATATGTAGGCAAAGTCACTTTGCTTGCAGCCAGTCATCAGCGAGATGACCTTGCTTCGAGTGGCTTACACTCGAGACTGCAACAAAACGCAAACACAAAACTCGTATTATTCGAGCAGTTTTTTTTCTTTTCTTTAAGTTTCGTTTCTTTATTAAAAAAATATACGGATCCAAGTGATGTACGATCGTGATACAATGATTCGATGATATTCATGTCTGGCGAGAAGTAAGAGAAATCGTAAATTTCGATTATTTAGATCTTGCAATCGTCGATTATCGTCGAAAGATTTGATCTCTGCAAAATGCTCGCGAACGAACAAAAGAATGAACAAAAGAACGAACGAAAACTTCAGCTTTTGTTTCCACGACAAAGATATTCGTGAGAACAGCTATCAACAGCTTTATTGTTGTAATTTACCGTGCAAATTATTATCACGTGTTTAACTTTCACATCGCTTTTGCAAACAATTTTACGAGAATTTAATGAGGAAAGAAAGAAAAAGAGAGAGGAAATTCGAACGGCGGGATAACAATTACAAATGGAAAAGCCCCGCAGCAAAGGGAAGGTACAATTTTATCGGGTTAAAAAGAAAGAAGTCTGGAAATGGCTGCACGTTATTTTCACGCCCGTCCTGTAACTGCGATAAATTTCCATGAAATAGCAAGCTAGCTAGCGACTATTAAGAGAATCGTGGTTCAATTCCTCGATAGCTCGTTCTTATTTCTACTAATTTCCTTTCATTTCATTGTATCTTATTTTCTCCAAGATCCGTTCCAAAAGAAAATACATAAATGTACGTTCAATCTTCAAGGTAAATACTACCGCTATCCAGCCAAATACTTTCCAATCGTTTATAATTCATCTACGACAACCGACGTGAAAACATTCCCTCCTTCACAAGGGTCGAACAACCAGCCATACCTAAAAGAAGGTATGAACAACCACCATATACTTTGTTTCTCCAGGATCGGAGATTAAGTTCTAAGTCAACTCGAAAATTGTTCGAATACTTTTGTTCGTTTCGTACAAAGCTAGCTCTTTTATGTTATTTGTCAAATAAGGTGTACAGTAGTAATCCACGGAGCAACGGAAGCGGATTACGGACACCCTAATCTTGATATTTCGGCGCAGAGGAAGCGATTATTAATGTCGGCCTGCAGCAAGCGAAGGCGGATGCTACACTTGTACCCGACCACCAGCCGAGACCTGTGTAATCCACCAGTACCTCATAAGGCTAATGAGCAACATAGAACACCGTTTCAACACTGACCTAGCACACACAGGTATGCAGGATATTAAATACGGTCTAATAGCTTTTGCAGAAATTCCCTGTGAGGACCTATGGAAGAGTACCGTAAATAATATATGTATCGAGAATAATTCAGTAGAGACGAATTCTCTGAAAGGAAGCACTTTAGGTAGAAGCGAAAGTTTAGTTCCGAAGCGGATTTCTCTCGAAAAGGGATTACGTCGAGAAATGAAGCCGACTGCGATGCGTGTCGCGATGTGAGCTGCTTCATCGATGCGAATTAAAATCGTGGACAAATCGAATGTGAAAAGAAAGTGTCATCGGGGTGTGTGAAAGCGTTGAAAATCTTGTCAACCTTCGGAACGCCGATTACGGCAAAAATCGATAAGCTAGAGCAGAATAGTTCAAGGTGAGATATTATTATACAACGCGGAAGCGTGTGCAGCTTTGACCGCTGTGCAGGAAACGCATTCACGAATCGTTGTGCAGAAGGGGATTTGCACAGAGTATCAAGTTTTAAGCAAATGCGATGCGAATGCGAGTGGAAACGTTGAAAAGCAATAACGATGTGCTTGCGAGTAGAATTCCGCGCAACGTGGCAGAATTTATTGAGAGATTAACACCCACCATATCAAAGTATTACGATCCCTATCTGTAGACTGTCTAGACGCTCCTGTGACTCATAAAGAGACGTGAGAAAATATGTACTAAGTACGTTCCAAGTGGCACACTATCGTGAGCAACTGTCTTACTCTGATCGATTATACCGCGACAGGTTTTCTAAAAAGGAGAAGAAAAAAGACCTATAAAAAGGAAAAATCAATAACGGCAGTTTGTCAAAAATGTTAACCGTCGGAGCTAATTAAATTTGAAATCGAATGCGGATGAAAGGAGAGTAAATTTAAATAGTATCAAACGATCCACGTTCTGTCGATTCTGCAAAGATCGAGCGCGCCAGAGATTCAGAGAAAAAACCTACTCTGATCGCCGATAGATGGAGGCACACTATCGGCGCATCTCCTCTTCTCGTTCACCCTTTTGCTCCACCTATGCAGCATTCAACCTAAATACATACCTTCGGTTGCTCGTTCGTTAAGATACTACTCAAGTCTTTCTATCTTTTTTTGCAGCAACCGTATCAGAGAGTCACGTTTGATGCATCAGCAACTATGACCTAGCGTCACACAAGTAGAATCGGGCGTCACAGGTCAGACACGATTATTCCTATTTGACAAAAGACAATCTTCCTTCAAATTCGAAATACGAAAGACACGCCTGCTCCTTTGATCTACGATATATTAGAATTTTCAATCTACTCTTCGCTGTAGAGCACAGAAGACCACAGAAACAACCGCCTCTACTGTCTACTGAAAATTGTATTCCACGTATGACGGGTGAAAGCGGTGCGTCTACGCAATCGGACGCGTCGAACGCTGGATGTCCCAGGAACTCATTGCCGAATGCATCGAATGCAGGATGGATGACGGAGTGGAGGCCACAGGTATTTGCCTGGCTCCGTCAGGCCACACACTTTTTTCCCCGCCGCGCATTCCTCGGGATCGAGTGGCCCCGAGAGGGGTCACGACCCACGCGGCGAGTCGCGGCACGACCGCGCCGCTTCGGCGCTCAAAGTCGAATGACGATCGCGCCCCCACCACCCGCACGATCGTCGCGCGCGGCACGCTCGTCCTCGGGTCGTGCACGCGGTGGGGCTGGGACGCGAGCCAATCAGCGCGCGTACGTCGTACGCCGGGTCGAATCTTGGTCACGTGATTGGCGACCGCCGATTTTTCGTCTCGCTCGGGGTCTTTTGTCGGGCAGCGTCGTTCACGTGGGTCCGGGATCGGGGTTCTCTCCTTGCGACCCTTCGCCATCCTTGTTCACCCATCGCGCGAACGATCCCTTGCTGCTTCTCCGTCCTACTCTCACTCTCACTCTGTGGGCGAAGCGTTGGAAAGGGACGGGGAGAAAAAGATCCTTGCCCGAGGGACGCGATTCTACGAAACTCCTGGCTTCCCCTTCCCAGATGCCCTTCACACGCTTCGCCCGTTTCCTTACCCCTTTGCAGAGGCGGCGGTCGGTGCTCAGCGGTTGGAATACTTGGCTGGCTTCGCTCGGCGCCGCAACTATCCACGCGCGCCGACTCCGTTTTCATTATCTATCCGAGCGTCGAGAGCGCCTTTGACACGTCTGTGCTCTCAGCCAGAGATACTCCCAGCAGATAGAAACCGGCTGAGATGGCGTGGCGTGCCGCTGCACCAGCCGATTCGTTATCGGCGTGACGCTTCTTATTGCGGAAATGGGATAGGAACCCATCGGGCGATTTCGAGACCCGATGTTTTCTAGCAGACGTCTGACTCTGGTGATTATTTCGGTCGTTGGCAATATCTCGTGACGATAAGACGTTCTCGGCTCGTCCATTTGCGTGATTCGGGATTTACGTGACACACGCCTATGACGAATTTAATGACTCTATCCTGCCGTCCTAGAAACCGTCGTCCTAGCTCGTTACTTCGAAAATCCAATCTCGGGGGAAATTTCGACTCTGGACTTCCAATTCCGAGTTGAGAGAAAAACCCCTGAATGATTCGTTGGGAATTCCACGATGGCACGATGTATCTTACTGAAGGATCGGCTCGCTTTAATCGAAATTTCCTTCGTAAATGGCAGGATCGGTTAAAAAAAAAAAAAATTCCTGCCTCTGCGCGCGGGCAAAGTGCACGACTACGTTTCCTCCGTAAGTTTGAAACGAGACCGGCGATAAACCACGGCAGGTTCTATCGAAAACACCGGGTATCAATTACCCGGAGCGATTGCGTGGCGTAAACGAAAGAAATACTACGTATCCGCGTTTCGTGCCAGGCGTACGTGCACGTATGCGCCGAGATAAATGCCGTGGCGCGCGTTTAATCGGTCGCACAAGTAGAAAGAGTAATTTCGAAAGAGCCGAGGAGGGAGTAGGAGGCACGTGCCAGCGGTGCCGCGCGTGCGTCAGTCCGCGCACACTCGACGCACTCGGTGGCACTCGGCTATTTTCGAAGAACGTGATATAAGTCCCGATGACGTTCGCGCCCGTTCCACCGTTCGCGTACGTGCGTCCCTGTCTAGAAATTACCATTGCCACTTCTCGATCCGCGACGCCGCGGCCAGTCAGCCGGTTCTAATGACCTTTCGGCGCGCGCGATACGCGTCACGAGACTAATCGCGGCTTTCCCGCGCCGCGCATCTACGATTTTCACGCATTTTTCACAAACATCTCTCCGAGAGACTTGGAGACAAGAACTGATGTTCTTGGAATGACCGATTCCCGCGAGAAGAGAGAAAATCACGAAAACTCGCATCGCTTGCGGTGAGGAGAGTATAATATACCGCAAGCAACGCGCAGTTTCAAAAATAACAGACTCGCTAGGTCGATCTAGGTGGTGGAAAATGCATTTTCTACGAAGAAGAAAGAAAAAGAGAAGTGGAGAGGGGAGGAGGAGGAGAGTGAAAGAAAAGAGGGAAAAAGAGCGGATGACAGTGCAGAAAAATCGGATCGATCCGAGTCCGAGTCCGAGTCCGAGTCCGGGAGTCGGGTGCGTTGGTGGGGGATTCGCGCGAGGCAACCCGACACGGTCGTGGGTTCGTAGGAACCCGAGAGGGGGCACTTAAAGGCACCCGGGTGCCGTCCGATCGTCGGAATTCGGTGGTGGAAGGGAAGTCCAGGTTAAACCGTCACGCGCTATCCCCTCTTGTGCCGGCTGGTTGCCGTTTGCCCCCACCCTTAAGGTGGCAGCGCCTCCATCGGGCATTCCATCGGGTGGCACGCTTCGACGAGACGACAGAAGACGTTCGCCGTTCGTACAGTCAGTCGTGCTCTGACGCCCGTCCCGAGTAGTCGGAGTTCGGTGATTGAATTCAAGCGAGCAAAGAGAGACGACCGTCTGTTCTCTTTGCTACGTTCTACTGCGTCCGAATATATATATATACATATACATATATATATATATATATTCATCGCTGTTTGGCAAGTCGCTTGGATTACAAGTGCGAGCCTAGCCAGACGCTATCTTACAGTGCTACCCTTGGATTAACAGTGTGCAGTGTGCAACTCGACGGCAAATCGTGTCGGACGATTTGTCGAGCATTTCCGTTTGATCTCTGTTTTGTGACGCGAGGACGATGGTGACAGGGGTGGGTGCCACGATGCCGACAGGCGGTGTCACCGTCGGTGCTACGCCACCGGCGCAACACGTGCCCCAGGAGGCTGGACAGCCCCCTGCGCAAACCAACACCAACACCAACACCACCACCACCACCACCAGAAGATCCGGAGAGAATCGACGGGTTAGTGTCTTTGCCAAGATATCACCTTCTCTCGCCAACTCCGAGTCGCGAGTTTTCTCAAATTTCTTCGCGTCGTCGAGAGTCTTCCGAGAGTTTCGAGAGGCTTTCGATCGAGAGAGATTTTCGAAACAAGTTAGATATCAAACGGACGAATTCGAAAGTGGCCATTGTCGGTCTCTCATCGAAACAATCTAAATTCGGCGTTATTTTGTCGAAGCGAAATTACATGGAGAAAACGACGTCTGACCTGGCAAAATCTTTGTCTTTCTGTTACAGAGCAATAAACCGATTATGGAAAAACGGCGACGAGCCCGCATTAACAACTGCCTAAACGACCTGAAGACCCTCATACTGGATGCCATGAAAAAAGACGTAAGTATCTTGACATCGGTTCCGAACATCTCCCCGCATGCTTCTCGATCGTCGCGCTTGAAAAGAATATAAAACGAACAGAAAATTCACGGCGTGGAAAGTTGAAAGTGCCGTAGTGTGTCATAATTTTTCGCTAGTCGCGCCCGCAAAAATCGTGGTAATAACCTACGTGATTCGACGTGAATCCTTATATAATCGCGGCGTTTCTTCGCTCGTTGATTACAGCCAGCGCGACATTCGAAGCTGGAGAAGGCGGACATCCTGGAGATGACGGTGAAGCACCTGGAAACGCTCCAGCGTCAACAGGTAGCTCTGGCGGCTGCGACCGATCCGAACGTGCTGAACAAATTCCGCGCTGGTTTCACGGAATGCGCCGGCGAGGTTGGCAGATTTCCCGGGCTGGACGCCTCGGTGAAGAGACGTTTGATGGCCCACTTGGCCTCCTGCCTTGGACCGGTCGAGGCGAGCAACAACAACGCGCAGGCAGCGAACCAACAGCCTGTCCAACCGGCGCCACCGACCACGCAGCTCCAAGTGCATATTCTGCCCCAGGTGGACGCCACACCGAGGATCCAGGTCCAACAATCGAACGGCATCTTCTTCACGAACGCGAATGGCACCGGGCTGCAGTTGGTCCCGACCAGGCTGCCGAACGGGGACATCGCGTTGGTGCTTCCGGCGGGCGCGAAAGCGACCCCCGTCACCTCACCGGCCACGTCCCCGGCGCCAACATCGCCTCTACCAACTCTCATCCCGATTCCTCAGAGAACGGCCAGCACGGCGTCCGCGTCGTCCTCCTCGTCCTCTGCCAGCTCCACGTCCACGTCCGCGGCGAGTCCGGTGGCGTTCGAGGCACCTCCAGCCACGTTCCGCGAACAGCCGGTGGCCTACGCGAACGGCAACAGTCACAGAGACGTGGCCACCTCGCCGGCTAACGGATACACCAGCGATCCGGAGTTCGATCCTCGCGTGTACAGCCCACCGCTTCAGAAACCGCTTGCGCTGGTGATGAGAAAGAGCGTCGTGCCCGAGGTGGAAGAGAAACCGTGGAGGCCGTGGTAAAGAAGACGAAGAGCAGAAACCTCTGAAAAGTGATCTCTCGGAATTTTTCTCGCGGAGAACTTTAAAACTTTCGAATCGTCGTACCAGTCGTACCAGTCGTACCAGTCGCGGGTGAGAAAGATCAAGTCAAGTCTCGAGTGATAGATGCATACGCTTCGGTGAAAGAGACGAGTGGACTGATCGGAGAATAGGATCCCGCGGAACACGGATCATTGTTCCTTTTGTCGTGTGACGCGTTCTAGAAATCGTAGTGAAGGATGTTCCTGCCAGCTGGTAGGAACCGCCAGAGTTTCGATATTTCCCGAGTGCGTGCAGTCGGCCAGTAGCCTATGAGGCAGTGCCTTATACAGTGCCTTGTAAATATTAGTTTTATTTTAGATCCCGTTATTCGTCGAGAACCTGGGCTACAAAACAAGGGCTAGTCCCTCTGGGCTAATCCCCCTGTAAATCTCCTATTTTCTTATTACTTTTTCGTTGTTCCCTTCCTCCCTTCCTTCCTTCCTTCCTTCCTTGTCTTCTCGTATTCTAGCTTCGTTTCCCTTCCTCTTTTGTATATATATAAATATATGTATATCGTTAAACGAATGTTGTATTTTAAGTGCCTTACGCAACAAGAATCACCGAGGTCTTCCATTCTGTTTCTTGTACGTAAAAGAAAAAAAAAAAACGAAAAAAAAAAGAAAAAAAACATGTACGCCAAGCGCGAGTGGGTTTGTCGTGTACCGCTGGTTGTAACAAGTACGAGGAACATTTGTAAAACTAACCGCGAGATCGCTTAGTTTAGTTAGATTAGTTAAGCCTTGATTGTGCGCGGGAGAGAAAGAGAGAGAGAGAGAGAGAGCGTGCGAGGTTGAGAGTACAATAGTATGTATATAATCTGTCCTAATTTATATTTATATCGAGTGCGGAGGAACGGGAAAAATTTATAAATATCTCTCTCTCTGTCGTGAGAATAGGAAAAGAAATCGACGCTTATCAACTGCAAGAGCATCAAATAAAATATTGATCTCTTTGTCAAAACTTAATCATTGGTTTCGTTTATTTGCCTCCTCGTTCACTCGATTCCTCATCACCTCTTCTTACCGATATCTAAATCGTACGTCTATCTTATTTCTCAGCTTTGAAACTAATTTCCCTTCGATCGATTCGGCTTGAAATAAAAGTTCTAAAATATAATATAGTGACCCTTTAAAGTCATTTCAGAGGCCTCGCGTACCATCTACGCTGCTGCAGCTTCCAATGTCTACTGAACCAACGTGTCTAGATATCACTCGTCGAGGTGCTGCCACCTAAAGGAGACTATAGTAGGTTCTCTCCCCCCTCCTCCGCGTTAAACCGGTCTTGGGACCCCTTCCGTGGTCCTGGCGCCGGACGAAGGCCCAAAATCCATGCCTCCACCGAGCCGAGCCGAAAGCGCGGGTCGGCAGGAGTCTGCTGCCTCCTAGTGGCGGGTCCTCGAACACCGTCAGGCCCTTCTGCCTTCGAGACTCGTGCCCTTTCCGTTCCCCAAGGATCACAGAGGGCGTCTGCAACTCGATCGAAGCGAGTCTCGCGTGAATCGTCGTGCGCCAATTGCTCTACACGCGCGGGTTGGAGAAGAAAGGAGTCACGGATTAAAATTTATCAGGCAATCAGGAGAATCTAATCTTCGGATAACTCTGATAACCGATTATCACCGTCGACTTCCTCTCGAGATCGGTCGCGAGTAACTTTCCAGAGAGACGATCCACCGAGCTTCCGGCTGTTCGAAAAATCGAAGAATATACCGAACTTGGTGTGTACTTTGGCTTCCATCAAGTCACATCCTTTTTCTTATGCATCGCTATTGTTATAATCGAGGTTAGAATATTTGATTGATCCTGACAATGCGGTTCCCGGAGGAAATTTTGGACCGTCGCCTAGGCGTCCGGCTCGTTTTCCAAGAAACTGCGATCCCGGTGCATTACCATAATGCACTGCTGCACGGTGGCCGGTGGCGTCTCCGGCACCGCAATTTGCGGCGCGCGCAAGTGGCGATGGCACACGCAATACCACGCTGAATGACAAGTTGCACGGTAGCACCTTGTCATTTCCGATTGTGAACCCGGGTTCTCGGGTTAAAGTAAGTAACGTCCCCGGTGTCGTAGTTGTGCACCACTGCACCACTCGCGGAAACGAACGTGAAGCCTTCTTCGATCCGGCTGATGAATTTCCGAATTAGCCCGAATCATATACCGTTGCCAAAATAGGCATGTATTTCGAAAATTGCAATTCGAAGGATGTATAAAGAGGGAGAATGAAGAATCCGATCACTGGCAAACAACTTGAGAAACAAATTCCGCGCAACGTGTCGTTGTTCAACATTTCAATTCACGATCTCGTCCAATTGCAACGAATGTATGGTACTGTAGGTCTCTGTGGGTATGAAAATGCCGATTTGCACGCTGGCTGGCTCGTTGCATAAGCTACGTGGCAGACATGCGGGAGTTAGAGTTCCCAGTTATCTGCGCGACGGCGAGTTGGTTATCTTTCTCGTTACGTAAAATTTCCGACAAACAGGTCTCGTGAGATACGGAGATTCGGCCGAATTCGAAAACGAATTCTCCGCTCGACGATTTCCACGTCGACGTGACAATCCTGACGATCGTTCGTTGCCCGCGTCGAAACGCAGCCGTAATTACCAGCCGAGGACTTGGACCCGTCCCTCCGTTCGGGGAAACGTTCTTTTATTTATCAGCCTCGAGACCCTGGGGTTTGCCTCTAATGATCATTAGGATGGTAATCGAGTCTCGGAGTTCACCGGGTAATTTAATTAAATCACGCGATTTTTCGCGTCACCGCGTCGGTTCGTTATCTGCGGATCGCCCCTCCCCCCTCGCATTACGCAGGCGAGAAAAAGATCTCCGTTCGGAGACGAGAAGAGGAATGAGTCTTCTTGGTCTTCTTTCTTACATTCCTTTTTTTTTACATTCTGTTTCCAGTCGACGAACGAACCCAACGAATCCTTCCGTCGCTGACAGAATTCTGAATCGTAAGAAGAGACGGGCAACCTATTCTTGTGGAAATTCTACGGCTCTGTATATAATCTTCGGTACAGGCACGTAACGAAATTCGTGACTCGGGCAAGAACAATCGTCAAGCAAGTACATACCCGACGCCTCTCCTCTCGAGAGGGTTAATTAGTCCGTGTGTCGGTGCACACGTCCGCAGGTCCGAGGAAATCTTACCGGATCTGTCGGAATTCTCGTTTCGCCGGGCAACCAGCTGATTCCTAGAACCGCGTGAGAACGTCTAGCAGCGCGCCGAAGCGACTTGGCTCGTTGTACGGTCGCGGTCGCGTGGTTTCAAGGACAAGGCAAGGTTGACACGCGCCGCCACTCGCGAACAGCAAGTGGGGGGTCTGGCTCGATCTCACTCCTTCCACGTTCGCTTCTCTCTTTCTCTCTCTCTCTCTCTCCCGTTACAGCATCACTCTATGCCTCGGTGGCTCGCTCTCTCTATTCCCCCACACGCGCGCGTTCGCGCCGCGGTTGCTGACTGCCTGCCTTCGTTCGCAGACCTCGCCGTCAATCTCTTACTGATAAGTGCTATCCGGTGACACGCTGCTGGAACGAACGATGGTTATCTGGTCTCGTAGAAAAACGCCACTGCGAAAGCTTCTGCTTCCTCCCTCGCTCTCTCCCTCTCTCTATCGTTTTGGCCCCGGTTGTTGGAATCTTGCTCGTGCCCGTCTGTTGGGAAAGATCTCTCGCTCGAGATGCTGGTAGATTCGCGTTCGAGCGAGTATGCGAACGTCTGTCGTAATTGATGGACAGGGAGATTTGCTCAGGCAGATTTCTTGTTACATCAAACTGAATTCTACGCGAATGGAGGACTCTCAGAGTCTCGAATTCGAAGGAAATTGTTTCGGTTGACACTGAACATTATCACCAGATACTGGTATACACGCTAGAAGACTATCTTTTCTTGTTACATCAAACTGAATTCTACGCGAATGGAGGACTCTCAGAGTCTCGAATTCGAAGGAAATTGTTTCGGTTGACACTGAACATTATCACCAGATACTGGTATACACGCTAGAAGACTATCTCAGAGTTTCCAAGGCAGTTTGGCGATCGATCAACATGATTCAGTATTTTCAACTTTCTATCTTTAAATTTATTACTGTTAAATCTCAAACAATCCAGCGAGTATGCGAGCATTTGTCGTAATTGATGGACAGGGAGATTTGCTCAGGGAGATTTCTTGTTACATCAAGTTGAGTTCTACGTTCCCTTTTGGCCATTCTTCGCGAGTTAGTATGCAGCGAAGGGAGGACNTAAACCTTTCAGATTTCACGGATCGTGGGAATTGCAACATAGACAGATAGAGAGAGAGAGAGAGAGAGGAGGAGAAATTCGATGGTTATATGCGAGCTTATGGCAGGCCGATTAGACAGCTCCTCTCCCGGCAGGTCTGGGCGGGGAAAACTAATGCAAGGTATTAAATATAGTGGTATACGGGGGCTTCTGTGATGATTGCGCGCCTATGTTCAACATTACCCGCGAGCGGACGGGCTTAATGATCGCGTAGATTTGCAATATAAATCCGGCGCGGAATTTCAACGGGGCGAGCCCGCAGGGATGAAAACCTCGCCTTGTAAAGTACCGTTATTATTGAAGCACGCTTGTCGTTAAGCTTCCACGTTCGTTGAATTTCGCGTAATTTCGCGGAGGTGTAATGGACGGTGTTTAAACCGAACGAACGGATCGATCATCGGTCAAACAGAACGTCTCTCTCGTCAGCGAAACGCCAACGTTTGCAATTTTCCCTTTTTTTTTTTTGCACGAGAGAGACCATCGTTTTTAATATAAATACAGAACAAGCGAATTGCATTGACGAGCGTGGATCGTGGTCAATTTTTTCTCGCGCGGAGAGACATTTTCGATCGAAAAGACGACTCGTGAGAAGAGAAATCGTTTACCCGCCGCGAGCAGCTATATCCTTGATAACTCGATCAATGAAGAGCTACACCGTAATTACCCCCTTCGTGGCATCATTACTTTATTCTAGATATACTACAAAGAAGAAGCGGAGATCTTAATCGGCTAATTGTCTCGAATGATCCCTGAACCAATCTGTTCACGTCAAATTATCTCTTCATTAAATTCCTTCGTTCGACCCTCATTACCACGTGCTGCTCCAGAAGAAGACTCTTCAAACGAGAATCAGCTGGGCAATTAACACTGATGAAATATATTCTATTCGATGTTTCTCTACGCTGTCAAAGCATTCAAATTGCAAGCCGCAACCGTCAATTTGCTCGGTCTATCGGCGTACAGCGAGGAGGAACCTAATTGGTTAATCGAGGCAGAGTCGGAGAAGTCGAGTGATGCGACTCTTTTTTTTTTCAAATTCAATCCTCGGTGATTTCGCTCGCAATTTGATTTTTCACGCTTCGAAGCCGCGACTCGATTCGACATTGTTTGTCCGAGAGCCTCTTGGATCTCGATTATTTCGTCGTCGTCACTCACGCGAACGTTGATCCTTCGTTGCATCGGGGTGTGATTCCCCGGATGATGATAGCAATTAAGCGAACCACGAATTAAGCCGTGTCGAATTTCTCTCTTCGAGGCGTATGATGATACAACGTTTTGAATAAACGAGTTCCAGGTGACGCGATTCACCATCGAATTAACACCGATTATCACCCGGCCAGCGTTCGGCAAATGCAAATCGTTCGCGTTAACTCGTACACGTTCATAACTCGCGTCGAAACCTTTTCACGTCCCAATTAATTCGTTGTGGCCGTTCGAGTTCCGTTTGAGTTTTATTCGACGATCGAGTTGTTCCACGATGTCGGAATAAATTATGAAAATTCTAGAAAGTTGCCTCTTCTGATTCTGATTTTTATCGGACGGGATATATCGAGAGGAACGTCGCATTATATACATTTTACACGGTAGCAAATTGCACGTGCGTGGCGTGTTTCGGTACTTTTTCGACAATCGTGAATCGAGGTATCATCGGGAATAACTTTTGATCGAAATATAGGAAAGCGAATCGTCGGAGGAAATTAAGAAAAGAATTTTCTTGGACGACGTCGTTGAGAGTTGTGCTCCAGAGATTTCGTCGAATTCCTCGACGATGAAAATGCACGATTCATCGAAACGGCGCTTGTTCGAGCACTCTTCTTGGGTGGCGGAGCGATTAAAGCCTCGAATCGGCCTAATTCCCGCTTTATTCGCCTAAGAAATTTAATATGGCGCGTCGATTTCGCCGTCGATGGAATTCCGAAGCTCAAAAATAATCCGATTGAAATTTGAAAGGAAGTCTCTTCGTAAACTTACGACTTGGTATATTCTCTTTTTTTCGGCCATTCTCTGGAAATTTTTAGGAAAATATTCAATCACATCATTTTTTTTTTTTTTTTTTATTTTANCGTGTTTAATTCCTAAAAAAAAAAAAGAAAAAAAATCCTATCTGTGTGACGGAAAACACAATCGTCAAAGAGTAAGCACATGTTCATAATATGTTCAAAGACGTGACGTTTTGCTCGAGAAATTTTCATTTTGGAGCGGTAGCTGGCAGCCATGCGACGCGGACCACACGCGCGTCGATATGGCTTTCAAGAGCCATTTTGCGAAACCGAATGCGAGCTGTTGTCCGTGGATAATTGCTTGGGAAACAGCCTCGAACATTTACGACCTCGGACAGAACGCGTCAATTCGAATGAGAGAAAAATATCGAGAGAACGTGTCGGTGAACCGCATCGAAGGAACCGATGCCTTTAACCAGCGCAGCCAGTTGAAATCAAAGGGATTAATTAAGAAAATGAATTCTCGATTCCTCGTCTCGTACCTCAAATTGCTTCGAAAATTGCCGGCAAATTTCGCAATTCTCCCCGGATACGATGGCACGGTTCACGAGCCGTGTCTCAATGTAAAGCGAAAAGGAGAGAAAGGACTGGTGGTATGGGTGCCCCCCCCCCGTCTTTCGCCCAATAACGACTTGCACGCTTCGAATCGAGATTACCAGAAATAATCGGCTTTTAATCCGCCGTCCTTCTCCGTCGTGGTTCGCCGATTTCTCCCAAGTTCGAGAGTCGTCACGATTATTCGCCGCGATTCAATTTCGCAACATCGCGACTCGCGTTACGTCACGCGATTTTACATAATGTCGAGCAGCACCAGCGTCCATTTTATTTTATTTCGCGAGAAATCCTTTGGGCGAGAAGGGGCGAGCGATAAACGAGCGATTGCTTGTGTTTATAAGACACACCGCGTAAAAATATATTCACCAGCAGCGTTTCACACGGCGAAAATAAACTTCCTGCCGACGACGAGGATCCCTCGAATCACGCCGCGCCTACTTTCCTTTCCATTCTAGTGAAGTTTCACCTGTACTGCGCGCACGAGCCAATTTTAAATTTTACTTTCCACGGGAAGAAAACGGCGTGGCTTGCCCCACAGTTGGCACACCCTCGAAAACACAGGCGTGGAAATTACCAATGGGGTGCATTGTCGTCTTTGAATCTTATTCGACCTCCTCTCGCCCAGCTCGTCACTAAGGATTCATCCTGGCCAGAGAGCAGGTGCATCCACACAGGCGACGTATTTTACCGATTATAAACCTCGGGACCACCCCTTCGAGAGCAGCCACGAGGGGAATTGTTTTAATTGGAACCGAGAGAGAGAGAGAGAGAAATCTCTGGTTAATTAATACCGGGCCTACGATCCGTTGCCCGATTGCTTTCGCGTTGCAATAATTGATAAGCTTGTACGCGGACTTTCGATGATGTTTTTTTATGTTGCCGAGGGTTGCACGTAACAGTGGGTGTATCGGAGAATGGTAAATGGCCGAGTAAGAAACATGCATCGGCTGTATTTTAATTTCACAACTCACCGCGAGTATATAGCCGGGAGTAGTTATTCCCCGAGGTATCTCCTTGGCCTGGTCTTGGTTAGATCTTCCAAGCTTCTTTCACATTCTCCTGTTAACAAAAATGAGAATTAATTCAATCAGCCGACGTGGTTCGTTATTCCTGCAGCTTGAGAACCGATGCGAAAAATTCGTTAGGACCACGACGAACACGAGACGAGAAATGTTGTCTCGCTTGTTCGTTTATTTCGATTATATATCGGATGAAAATGTGTTTCTCACTCGCAATCAGAAACTTTGGCAGAGAATCGTGGCTTCGTTTGTAAACTCGGGGTACGCTCAATTACACTCAGCTGCGCTTCAAGACGTCGCGCTAATGAAACTTTCAAATTTACGGTTGGTCGAGGTAATGACCATGGAAAAATAAATACGCCGCGACGAGAACCGGGAAGAAAACAACCGATAAACTCATCCCTGGCAATATTTCTTACGTACTTCAGTCCACAAATGAATCAATTCGACGATTGTCAAAGATTGTCTCGCTAAACGTCGAATACTTTAAAAGCAAACGGAAGATTGCTACTCCGATCGGACGCTATAATGTTCCAACAAACGCAGCGGTATATCTCATCTCTTAATGTATTCGATGTGCCGCCCGAAGGAGCGATCGTAATATCGTAACCACACGTTTCACCGCACACACGTTCTCCGTGTTTTCGCGCAGAGTATCATTACCATTCGTCCAGCGAGTCTTCAATCGATGCAACTAATTAGAGTGGAAAGCTCGGACGCCAACTATCGAAGGAAGATCCGAATGATCAACAGCGAGTTGAAGTCAGTTGCCAACAGGAAGAAAAGAGAGGGAGAGAGAGAGAATCCACGAGACATCGAGTGATACTTAAAAACGCGTATTCGAAATTATTCAACGCAGAATTTGATGTCGATCGATCCGATCATCTTCGGAGAGAACCGCGTGACGAGTAAATTCAGCGGGAATTCAGAACGTATTTTTAAACAGAGAGATTCTCTCGGGCGGAATCGCGTCCCTTTGCAGAAGAATCTCCGACCCGACTCGAGCGTTTGAGAGCAAACGCACGAGCAGTCGAGGCCCTCTGCGACGTATTTATTAACTCTGGCGGCTTATCGAAGGCTCGGATCAGTTTGTGGGATCGCGAAAATCGAGGAGAATCGTGGAGAATCGGTGGAGAAGGCCAGAGAGATCGGACCGCCCATGTCGAGCTGCTCGGTGGCGCACGACGAAATCGTATTATGAACGTTTTATCGAGTCGGGCGGCGAAGAGTGGCGAGCCGCGAGTAGCCGAAACGCTAATTGCCAGCCTCTCTTTCCACGGTTTCGAGGTGGGCACACGTGGCCACGTAACGACAAACGCCTCGTTAAGGCGGTCCTTAAAACGATCTCGCCTGGACACACACAGAAATTCCACGTGTCCGCTGCTGGGAGGGTGACACACGCAGAGATATACCCGCTTACTTCACGATCGCGCTGTAATTGGCAGCGATCGAGCCTCGAATCGAGCTGGGGGGATCGGATCGGATCGGATCGGATCGGATCGAATCGAATCGAGTGAGAGGTCGCGTTCCCTCAATGGCCCCGAACGTACGAATTTCAATGGTTCGTTGGACCATGTGTGGTGAAAGTGACGGCAAAGAGTTTTCGAGATTGCTTTGATTCTGGTCACGAGTTCCCTCGCGGGAGAACGAGTGGGTGAGAAGTCGTTCCTCGCCAAGCGAGAATGTCAACTGACCTGGTTCCTGGAAGTCGATCATACTTTCCGCAACGAAATCACTACTACTTTCTACTTTTCCTCTTTCGAACGAGTATCCTTGAACTTTCTCTATATTCAATATTATCCGCGAATTATGTCGCACGTAAGCGTATCCGCGAGCGCGTACGATCGATTCTCAGAGGCAGAGAAGGGAGGGGAAAAGTTGGCCGAGTGATCTGGCAATCTGGTCGGGTCGGTAAAAATGGCCAGGCAGGAAAGTCGATGGGAAAAGAGTCGCGACGCGTGCTTGAATCGATAGAGTGCTCAGTGCCAAGTCTGGATCGTTTATGGGATCGCGTCAGCGTGCGTTTTACGCGGGATTACGGAGGCCTGGGGCAGCTTTCCGGCCTCTGCAACAACACGGCGACCCCACGAGTGTTTCCACTTATAATAACATTCCGAAACACGTAAATACACTCGAGTGGGCAAAGCCACGCTGCTGTAGGTCCTTGTCGAGACGACGGTCAGTCGCTCAGCCAAAGGACGAGACAGGACCGTGGTCTCCTCTCTCGTTGGCTACTTGAATGTCGTCGTCTCTACCTCAAGGATCGTCTGTGAACGTCGAGACTTCTTTTCCCTCTTCCTGCGCGCTGCATCAGCCTTAATAATCTGCCAGACGAACCTTCCATTTCCGATCTTACTACCGTCACTCCTCCTCTGCAACTTTTGAACCCGACCTCTGTTCCGAACGGAACAACGGAGAGAGAGAGAGAGAGAGAGAGAAAGAGAGAGGGAGGGAGAACAAAAATCTCCGGAATTATCGTAATTAAGGAAACTGGGAAATTTTAACGCGATACCTTGAAATACTCGATCAGACAGGAAGATGTGAAAAAGCGTCGGAGGACGTAAAATGAAATTTTCTAATATCGCGGATTTCATCAGAAATTCGAGATATTCCAACGAAAGGGGAAAAAATTTAATTGCACGAGTAGTTTTCCGTTCCCCGTTTTATATCCGCCATAAATACACTCGATAAGAAGCACACTTTATTACCCATTTACGCGCGGGTATTTCCATCTTATCTTCCTTCTCCTGGGGAAAAAGGCGAGTCCCGAAGGATCCTGATTTCCCAAATTTACGCCAGCTCGAAATGCGAGCCAGCAGAACTGGCTAACGAATTCCACTCGCAGCGATCGATAAATCAGACTACGAGAGTAGTCTCTCGGTCAGTTGTTGGTGATTTACGAGCCAGTTAATATCGCCCAAGGAATGTCAAACACCCCGTAGAAAAACGCCGATAGTGATATCGCAAAGATTCAACACTCGACCGATCGATGCTAATCGAACTGTTGGATTCTGCGTAAAGAAGCGACGACACTCACACACTTTACAATATTTCAAAGACTGAAGAGAAGGTCTTTCTGATGGAAAAGAGTGCTCTTCTCTTCTGAGCACGTCTTTTTGTATTTTTGTCTGTTGTAAATCGAAGGGAGAGGGGAAGAAGCAATTGCTGGGATTTGACCTATAAATAATTGTTCGTAGAACGATTTCAGAGAACTATTACTGACTCAGTTGGCAGTTAGCTAATACGATAGCAAGGCCATCCAACAGAATCAAATCGAATCTTGCCCCGTCCTGCGTTAGAAATTCCTTCAGCCAGTCTCGTATCTCGTACGTAAAAACGAACGATCAAGCCACCGGCCCCGACGACAGCATAATCGCTCGACGCAGGAGAAACGAAATTTTTATACTCACGCCACGCGAGATACGCATGAGATTCGCAGTGGATAATCACGAGGAATCGGTTTCTTCTTTCTTCGCGAGGCATTAGGGCCCCGTTTTATTCAGATGCGCGCGACGCAGATGCGAGCGTCGAATTTTTACGTGACACCGGGGGCCGCTGAAAAACGAGCACCACGCCAAAGAAACAATCTCTCTCTCTCTCTCTCTGAAAAGGACTTGCCTTTTGCAAACGTCGCCGACGGATGCCTACTCTGCCGAGGACTACCGGATCGTTAGTCGCTTCTTTGCTTCTTTGCACAGGGGATCAAACTGAGTGAGCGAGCGGCCCTCAGATCTCACCGCTAGCGGGTGGCGGCGTAACGAGAAATCGCCCCGAGCGTTTCCACGACCCAGCCACGTCGCAAAAATGCACGCCCACCACTCTCGACGAATTACTCCAACGAGTGGTCCACACGCGATACACGAATCTTCCGGGCGAGAGAGTTTCGCTCGCGATTCTTCGCGGTCGGATTCTTCTCTCTCTCTCTCTTCGTTCGAGGCCGCCCCCTCCGGCCAAATGGGCACAGGCTTTCTCGCATTGTTATTGACCGTCAGTTGTTTCGTGTCAATCCCGCGCGATTCTCCAAGGCCTTTGCCATTACGATTTCGATCCAGAGAATTGTAGGTGCTTTCCAGTAATTTCCAGCAAGCAACTTTGCAACCTGCAAATTCGAGGCACAGCGAGGGCTCGGAGGTTTGCACGAAAATTTTCAAAAATTCAGAATGTATTCAGATTGTCTTCAACTACTACGTATATCGTACAACGATGCACTTTCTCGTGCATGTGCTGGTGATACGTCGCAGCACTGGATTGTGAGCTTGTCTCGTCTCCAACCGAGAGTGAAAATTTCTGATTAAATTGCACGCGAGCTACCAACTTTGAAGAATGTTAGAGATTCAGATTGAAAGGTATAACGATTCTTGAAACTTGTGACGTATCTCGACGACTGATTGATTACACCATGAAGATCTGAATATACCGTTTCTGTACGTGTTGAATATTCTACACGCCTGCGAGTCTTCTGTTCTTAACCGGGCTAATTCGATCTAGCCAATCAGAATTGAACTACGAGTTTAATAAAATTAAACAGGACTGTCTGTCTTAAATTTAAGAAACAAAAACTGTGAGCGCAAGAATGTTCAATATCCTTGCGCTAAGCTAGTCTGTTCCTTGAAGTTGTCAGAATTACGATTAGAATTTCTACGATATTGCGTAAAAATATCGGTCTCTTGTACTGAAATATCGCAGAGAAGTAACGGAAATGGGATCGAAGGCCAACTGCCGCTGTCAAGTTAACGGTACGATTCACCGGCCGGAAGGAAGTTGCACGAATCGCGAACAAAGGACCACCCGAATGCTGACGCGTTCTTCGCACCGTCTCGTCTTATTATTCTTCTTCTTCTACCTTTTTTCAGGCGTTCCACGAACCGAATCCCGTACAAATCCGCAACGAAATCCCATCTCCCCAGTTTCCAGTAGCGAATTCGTTTACGCCGCACCATCTTCTCCTGTTGTTTCGTAATCATGCCTGTTCATCGTTCCATCATCATCGCGCGTTCGATGGAAAATTGAGGAACAACGAACTCGCTCCTCGGAACGATGGAACTCGTCACGGACTCTGAGAACGTGACACAATGCTCGATTAATGCTGAATTAATGCTCCGATATGAACAATGTACAATAAGATGCGATAATCTTCGAAGCGAGAACACTGAAAATCTTTGGGAACCATCGGTGCATCGATTCACCGATGCCAAGCTACATACGTCATGAAACCTAACCTAGAAATCGGTGCAAGTATCGCCGTGTGTAGAGTTACTTTAAGAGTTACTTTAAGAGTTTCAGTCTTTTATCTTCTCGTTCTCGAGGATTCGTTCTCGAGCAAAAGACAGACCACCAGGATCTAGCCAAAACAAAGCTGCCAGTCCAGACAAATCCGAGCGGACAGGCGGAATGCAAACTTCCACTCGAGATGATGGCGGCGGGACGAGGCTCTGCCTCGTTCTTCTAATAATTTCCTAATAATGACGTGAACGAGGATCACGTCGCTGTCTTGTTCGGTTGTCTAATTAACCAGCACGATCTTTCCCTCAGAAAATGTTCAATTTCTCTGCTCGATTGATTTCTGAGCGACAGACGCGAAAGAGACAGTGGAAGAGAAAGAGCTGAATCTTTCTGAAGTCGACAGCAACAGAGAATGAAACGAACAGTATAATTTTCGAAGTTTATTCTATTCTATGAAAAAAAAGTATGTTCCTGCTCTCTTCTCGAAACTCAGTCTTTTCCTTTTATGGCAAATCAGAGAGAGAGAGAGAAAAAAAAAACTACTAGAATTTCTTACGATACAGTGAAGAACACAACTGAAAAAAGTCGTGTAAATCCACTTGGTTTCATTTCATCAAAGCATGAAGCATGTACATGTAAAATCATCTTTAACAGAAACGAACTCACAATTATTAACCCTTTGCACTCGTGTGTCGTCGTATATATAAATTTTTTCTACTAGAACGGCAAGCTAACTTGTAATATATTCCCAGCGAAATGTTTCCATTTCGATCGAGTATGAAAAAATAATTTTCGAGTTGATTGGTAACCTCAAATATAAATACAAGTGCAAAGGGTTAACGTAGAAGCTTCGCACTTTAAAATGAGACCAAGTAAATCACTATATTTTATCCTTTTCGTATCAATTCAAGTGATTTACAATTTTTCATTGTTGTCGATTATGCCCTTCGCTGTAGATATCAAATTGTTGGTCATCCAGCAATCATTGCATTGGATCTGCATTTGATCAAATTAGGTAAGTCGCGTAATTAACGAGAGGAGTTTTTCAAATTACACATACAATTTTCGGACTTTGTCCGGCAACACACAACGAAATTAATTAATTCATCCTGCGACGCAAACTCTGCTATTTCATCTGCTCGAACAAGCACGCCTTTTCGCATCTTCGCCACCTCGTTGTAGAATCCTGCATCAAGCGTGCAAATCCCTCGGGGACAACTGTCTGTCTGTCTGTCTGTCTGTCCAACGCGGTGCTGTCGAGACTTTCACTGTGGATCGCGCGACGACGTAACAAGGATAAATATTTATCCGGGAACGAGAGCGGACTCGAGCTATATCCTGAATGGATGGAGGGAAGGATGAATCCTGAGAACAGGCGAGAGGGAAGTTCTTGGCGAGATACAGATCTCACCGGGGGTGAAACTACCTGTCTACCTTGCGCTCGGTCGGTNCTTGGCGAGATACAGATCTCACCGGGGGTGAAACTACCTGTCTACCTTGCGCTCGGTCGGTCGATACGCCGCAATCGTTGAGAAAAGCCGGACGGGTTTCACCTAATACCGTGGATTAGGGTTTAAGCAGCCTGCTTCGCTCGGGCATTCACTCGATGGCACAATAAAACGCGCCGGGCTTATTCAAAGAATATCCTCCGACGACACCGGCTGCTATAATAATCTGTACGTAATAGGGGCCGGAAGTGACGTGGGCGAGGGGCGAGGCACGCCACGGGAGGAAAGGAGGAAAAACGAAATCTGTGCCAGTTGTGTGAAAGTGCAGTCGGTGAAAGAGTTGCTTTGTCCGCTCGGAATGCATTATTTCGGGCGATTGTTGTTGTTGTCGGCCGCACGTACATGCGGGAAACTTTGTTCGAGGCATGGAAATTTAGACGATGATCTTTTTTCCTTTTTTTTTTTTCTAAAGTTGGTTTCCAACGATTGTTGGAAAATTCTTCCACTAATTTCCTTATTTTCCAACATTGTTAGAAATTTAGTCGCGTATTCATTTTCATTCACAGGCAGAAATAGTTTACTCATCGTGTAATATTTTTACAACTATAAGTGAAAGTCTCGTCTTGTTCGAATAGATAGTTCTGTGAAAGATCCTCTAAAGTGTAACTTTTAATTGTATCGTTACGACGTAACAACCGATGTTAAATAACCGAAGATATTTCGACGAAACGAACGAAGCAACTCCGGCTGTGTAAGTTTTACGGACGTGATTATCAGGACTTCAATACGTCCGGTTAAAAGCGAGAGAACGCTTCCACGAAGTATTTACCGAATCGTACACCAGGTGCAATCGCAACACGGGCGTTATTCGCAATTTCATTTCCCGGGGCGAAGAATCGGAAGAGCATTCGAGAGAGGAATCGGGCCAGGACACTCGATTATCAGGCCGTCGACTTTGTCTCTGCGTGTACGTATATTGCGGGGAAGTTCTCTGCGGCTGCTCTCTCTTCCGCCAGATTTTGTGGAACGAATCAAGCGTCCTGGACACGCGATCCAGGAAAGTCGGTCAGCTATGAATCAGCAGCCATCGGTGCATTCAGTGTCCCCGGGGAACACGACACTCGAGAAACTGCACATTTGGAGAACCTTCTCGGCCAGGAAATTCCACGAAAGCTCCGAGCTCGCGTAGCCCAAAGAGATTCAACTGCCGACAACGCGTCGTGTGTCCTTGTGTTTGAAAAGTTTTCCACTTTCCTTTCCTCGGCACAGATTTCCGAGAGAGATTCTGCGAGATAAAGGCAAAGCATTGATTTCGACGATCTCGGTGTTAAATCGAGATCACTGTCCGTTACAGGCAGAAGGAACTCTCGCTGGCTGTTCACGTTTCTCCCTTGGCCCAGTCATTCAAGACGCGCACATGCGTTCTTGCCGCGCTGGAAGTCGTTCATTGTTCGCAGGCACGCGAGACTGCAGCCGAGTCGTTCCTCCCTTACCAGGTTCTTGCAACACAATCCTGCTTGTAACCTCAGACATGGCCGGGGGCAATTGTTACGCGTTATGGGTGGCGAGTCTGTGAAATAATACCCCGAGCCTGACAAAACACCTCCGGAATGACCGCGCCGCAGTCGAGAGAGGCCCGCGAAGAGAAGACCTACCCCAACAAGGGAGCCTGTCTGTTCTGCAGGCTTATTCGACTTCGAGGAACACAAGTGATTAAAGAGCAACGTTTTTACTTCCACTTTTAACGACCACTCGGTCAAGTGGTGTTCCCCTCTCCCCCCAGATACTCTGTATCTCGACACAGAGAAAGATGTACATCGTCCGTTTTCTATTCTATCGCCGCGATGGAATCTCTTTAAATTACATCCTCGCGTTCGCCAGCAACGATTAACCTCTTTCATTCTCCTCCCTTTCTCTTTCTCTTTCTCTCGTTTCAATTCCATTCGCGAGAATCGTATACATTTTACCCGGGTCGCTGGAATATTCACAAAGAGAGGATAAAAGAGAGACTCGATGGTGGAGGAACGTATCGACGAGAGGGTAGTGCTCGCGTCCACCTACACTCAACGACAACGAGAGAGAGAGAGAGAGAGAGAGAGAGAGAGAGAGAGAGATGGAATCNCGGCTGGTTTATCCCGCAGGGAGAGGGATCGCGGTTCCGGTTGTGCTCGTTCTTTCCTCGCGTGGCCGTGCACGAAGAGACGAAGAGAAGCAGACAAAGAGAGAGAGAGAGAGAGAGAGAAAGAGAGAGCGTGCAGCCGGTACGGCGTGTCACACCGAAATCCTTTTCCTCGAGATATGATTCATTGTTATATGCCCTCGACTATATGGACCACCCAGTGTATCGTGCTTTGAAATGCTCGTCGAAGAATCTGAGATCGATACAACGAGGCGCGCGCCCACGCTCTCTTGCCTTCCTTCGCGCGCGCTGATGCATCGTCAGGGGCGGATTGACCCACTGTACCCGACTCTCGAGTAGCTCACATTCCCTCCACCCTATCCTAGTATTGTAGTTTTCGCTTTGTCAACTCTGTCGCGTTGAAATTCCCTCCAATGTCGAGCGATCGATAAATGCTAAATGGTAGAAAACACGTGAATGCTAGAAAATTCACCGACAAACTGCGGCGTTTTTTTTTAGTACGAAATTAATCACTCGATTCTATAGTTGGACACTGAACATAGTCGCCAAGATAGTCTTCGATATTGAACGACGTTTCGTAAAATATGGAAAATAACATTAGAGAAGCCAAGAGGTTTCGTTTCTTTCGCCTCTAGAGTCCTTTGTACTCTATATCATTGACGTAGGTACTTACGTAGTATCACGGTTCCCTTCCGAATCATTGCTCAAGCGGATAAATAAAATAATCACGCACGCGAGTAAATAGGTTTGTTATCGATCCGCCCCTGCACGCGCCACGTTGCTGCAGAGCAACAGGCCCACCTGGAAGCAATCGATACGAGAGATATCACGGTATAATCTCACGGCGCCGGCCGAATTAGAGGTCTAGCGAGGTCTTTAATTGAACCTCTGAATAATGATCGTCGATCCCCGTGATAGGACGTCACCCGGTCTCGGTCGTCCTTCGTCTCTAGCCGACTTTTCAGATCGCTATCCGGACGTCTCTACCTACACGTGAAACATTCTCCTCGCAGACGGATATCAATATCGGATCCGAAGCCGAGCGCAGCGATCGCGTTTATCGCGATGAGACCACGAGCCACGTTTATGAATTATTAACTAGAGACGCGCGGCACGCATACCGCCTCTGTGATTCAACTATCACGCACTTAGGCAGCTAGACTCCAGCTCTGCGAACCGATGAATTTATCAAATTCACGGCCGCAGTCCAGCAATCGTTCCCTTCGATCCGAGCAATTATTTATCGATCATTCGAGAGGAGGAGGAAAAAAACGAAAACACAACCGTGGAAATATTTCCTCGATGGAAGTTACGCGAACGTGTGGGGCTCGTTTGAACGATAGCAATCTGTTATGAGTAATTGCAACCGTGAGTTCTGAAATAATTAACGCGACCTGTTCCTCGTTCCCGCGCGTCGAATCGGCGTACCACGGGAACTTGTTGCTATTCGATGGATTTTATCTGGACAAGCTGCGGGTCCGTGCGCGTAATGAACGAAAGAGCGAGAGAGCAGGGCTCCCGGATCCTTGTGCCCGAATCTTTCGGCCACTATCAAATTAGCGCCACCGTGTCCAGATAAAAACGTGTTGGCAATTATTCGAGGCCGCTGTAACGAGACCAGCTGGCTTATCGTTGTTCCCTTGTCGATTCAGAGTGAGGTGGATGTTACGATTGTCACTCCAGCGATGCATTCTAAATCCAAGCGAAATTGTATTAACTTCTTGATAATATCGTACTCGTGGTACAATTTAAGATATCGATTTGAAAAAGTTGTTTTTCCTTCAAATCTAATTATTTCATTAAAACTGAGCGTTGATAGATGAAAATACTCGAAATTAATTTGTGCAGTTTTCAACAAGTAACGCTTGCTCCTTCAAATTGAAAAGGAAATCAAGAAGTTAATTATCCGAATTGACAGTGTGACATTTTAAATTAACGAATGATATTATAAATAATCAACGAATACCGACAAATCACCTGTGGAAGAATTTTTCTACCGATGCAGAGTGATTGCAGCGAAGAAGAAAAATGGAGAGGAAAGAAGCGAACAAAAGAGCAGACATTTTGCAAAGCGTAGATAAAAGCAAGCTTCGATACACACAAGCAAGCTCTGTGTCTCGAGAGATTTCGCTGCACAAAGAGTAGAAACCTCAGGTGACGCAATATCAAGATCAAGAAAGCACGCGTTTAGCCAGTTCGATGCTGATAAATCGTCAGAGGTGAACGTGTGTACGTATACCGAGGCTAACACCGATCTAAAAATCATTTATCCCGCTGGACGACGATGATGACCCGCTTGATATCTCGCTCCACCGTGCTGGAATTACACCGACATTCCAGACACGAAACGTCTATACATTTTCCACGTGAATTCATCAACGTTCTATCAACGTAAGTAATTGGTAGCGTTGCAATACGTTCGCGTTGATAGCATTAAGATGCCAACCGCGAGATATCGATAGCTCTCCAGATAGTAGTACGCGCACGCACGAAATGAAATTTCTCCGGATATCTACGTTCCGAGTTACAGATCCACTTTATTCCCACGCGCGGAAGATATAATCCACGCTTCCTACGAAATCTTCTAAGAAATTTAAAATTAAAATTTACCAAAGATTAAATACAACGAGGATAATCGAGGAAATTAAATAAAAATTGGCCAGTCTCGATGAAAAACAAGCTGACACGATCTCACGTCCTACATACTGTCGACACAGACGACACAGCGAAACCTCTGTCTGGCAGGTTTTTGTCGCCAATAATTTTAGCAGAAGAAACACGCGCCTAATTGCCGCGCGACAGTTAGTCCGCGGCTTTTCTTACACTTCCGTCGCGTGTCTAA
Source organism: Lepidotrigona ventralis hoosana (assembly GCA_002806875.1). NCBI lineage: Eukaryota > Metazoa > Arthropoda > Insecta > Hymenoptera > Apidae > Lepidotrigona > Lepidotrigona ventralis. The sequence goes on from NIPQ01093135.1 coordinate 28,175, forward strand.
CTGGATCTCCTCCAACTTCTCGGGCAATTCTATCCCGACGACCGATGAAAAACGTGAATTTTCACGGCGATTGACCGCGGCAATTGGCGGGAGGGTGGCAAAAACCGGAAGCTCCGATAACCTTGATTTTTTCGCGAGGGATCAGCCAGTCTGTTAAACCGCGCTCGGTGACCGATCAAGTCAGACCGATCGGGTGCAATCAACGAGGTATAATCGAGGTCTGATCGTTGCAATTAAGTCGTTCGACGCAATTAACTAAAACGCGGCTGCCATCGGGAGAGCAGCGACCTCTCGTCGGTCTGAAATCTCTCGAGAGAGTCACGCACGAGCTGATAATTGCAACATCACATCTTCAGGTTCTAACAAGTACGGTACGAAGGAACGATGTTTGATACTTGCTTCCATCGAGCAAACATTATTAGTCAAGTTAGAAAGTCTCCTCCCTTCGCGAAAATCGAGATCGTTACAGAGGCGCTGGCCCAGCCAACGCGCGAAAAAATCAAGAATTTTTTGACTAATGTCGGTTTCATGAATCAAGGAAATATCATACGTTTTGCAGCGCACATGGCAAATTGCAGCTGTTAAGTCCGACCCCCTCGTGAAAATGAAGACACATTGATGCAAAAACGTCAGGAAACCTCCCCTCCACCCCTCCAACCCGCCCCATTCAATGCTGGAAACCACGCCGCGTAATTTCTCGAAACCACCACGAGTGAATCTCTCGGGCCGCTTAATTTCGTCGGTTGCCGGGGCCGCAGCGTCGATCATTTTTAAATTTCGCACTGGCCACGGATGAAATATGATTTTCCCAGCCACTGATTCCGCGCCGGTTGACGAACTGAGGCGAAACTGTTTCTGCGCGCATCTGCGTTCCCGCTCCGTGGCCATTACCATCTGGCGCAATTTCAGCGATAATTTATATCGGCCGGGCCCCGCTGTGCCCTTAATTCTCGAATTAATCCCCGGCCGTGTGCCCGATCGATTAATCCGCAATCGAAAGCGTGCTACCGACGGAAACAGTTACGCAAGCCCGCGATAGAAGAGCCATTTCGGTCGGCTACGTCTCGCTTTCACGATTTAACGAGCAGAGGAATCACATCGTTCGATTCGGCGGAGGATCGAATTTTACATCGATCGACGTATAAGCTTCTGTCTCTCTAGCCAAACAGTATAAAAGAAAAATTCGAATAGATTAAAACGAGCGTTTGAAATCTTGACTCGAAAAATCGGCAATTAACACTCGCTTTAACGCTAGAACTACCAAAATAACCGTTTCAATATTTCTCTTAGATATTTTATCGCGTACTCTTGTCTTTATTTGTTTTCCGCTTTAACGTCTCTGACGGAAATTTCGTACTTTAGCCGTCTCGCGTTAACGAGCAAAGAGACGTCGTTCGATCGGTTACAGCACGCAAGAGAGGAATTTACATCAGTCAAGAGTGAGCTTCTTCCTTCACAGGCAAATAATATGGAAAGGGAATTAAAATCACCGGGTAGTGATTTCTTTGAAAGCTTGGGCGGTAGTTTTCGAGCAACTCGGCGACCACATCTTTCTTTTTTAACGAGCAAAGAAACGTTGGTCGAGCAAGTTTCTACAGTAAAGTAATATGGAAAGAGAATTGAGATTATCGAGTATTTGAAAGCTTGCTCGAGTTTCGAGCAACTCGGACGCGGTGATAAATTTTCGAGCCAAGCGACTCTGCGCCGTTTCTACCGAGGTACCATTTCCTACCTGTCAAACGAAATCTGGGGGGATCGATCACGCGGCAGTCGATACGTCAAAAGACAGACTGCCATCCAAAGTTATACGCAGGCCATTCATAACGGGACACAGAGAGAAAGAGAGACGTTTAAATCGAAGCTCAAACGAGAAAGTTTGGCGTATCGTAGCGTTGCTCTCGACGGGGCCGTGTACACCAGAGGGACACCGTTAATTCCCGAGCGATTCGTTATGCGAGCTTCCCGAGGTTCGCGACATTGGCTTCGTCCGTAATCGTCGTCCTCGTCGTCGTCGTCGTGGTGGACGTTGGCACCGCCTGACGCCAGATAAGCCACGGATGCAAATAGAGATTTCCAGCTGCGAGAGATGGATAATGCGACCGGTGATAAATGGTCTCCGCGATATTCGTCCGGCGGATTTCTTTACCGCGGCGCGTTTCACGCTCGCCACCTACCAGACACTTTTCTCTTTCTCCTTTCCTTTTCTCTCCCACTCTTTTTAGTCGCCACGGGGAAATCAAAGGAGCAACGGCGAACGTTGAATCTCCAGCGGTGTATTTCGAGAGGACTCCGCGCCACCGTGATTAATCGGCCTCGGATGGCGCATCACCCAGAAATTGCCAGCCAGGCAAATTAAGTTGCGCCTTTGGATTTTTCGAGAATCGTCAGTGTTTTCTCGAAGTCAGCAGAGACGCAAGGCAAGTCACACACACACACATATAGAGCGTGTCAATTGAATTATACACCGCATAATTGTGTTTACTCGCTGCATCCATTTTCCTATCGCCTAGACGTAAGAATGTTACTTTCCAAGAACGTAATGCAACGTTCAGCAATGTTATTTTGAACAATGTGTTACAACAAATGTGTCGACTTAATATCGAGTTTGTCTCTGAATATTCAATAATAAACTGGACTGCAAGCTTGTCTTGCTCAGCCGAAAAAAGGTGAAAATTGTAACGTAATGCAAAGGAGAATCAAATTGATTGACAATTGGACGACTATACCGTTCCTGCACGCGTTGAAAATTCAATCGTTTCTTCTTGAAGATTAAACTGTCGCTCGCGAGCCTGTTTTTATCAGAACCGAGTTAGTTTAATCTAGCTAATCAGATTCAAAGGACGAGTCGTTTAATTTCTCTGCTAGAGATCATTTAAAAATGGTAAATTAAAGCTGACCGTTTCTAGATGACAACAAACTTCTGAGCTCTGATCTACAACATTAAACATTACAAGAAATATAAACTATAGATCGTGATTCGGTGCGCGAGAATGTTTGATGATTTTGCGCTAACACAATGAGATCGAAATCAGAGAATTCAAGAAGAAATTCCATCAACGAAATCTTCGAAAAACAAAGCCAGATACGGCGAGGGAATTAACGATCGACACGGCCATTTTCGACGATTTCTCAAGTCTCGACCTTTGGCCAACGCCAAATGTTGTCCAAAAGTGCACGGAACTTTCGTTCGTGAGCGGGCAAATCGGGCTCGAGGGATTCACCGCTGCTCCGCGCGGCTTATTTTTCAGGAGTCGAAGGCGGACCAAGTCAAAGGGAACCGGTTGAACACGAGCGAAAGTCGTCGGTTAACGCTGTCGATCGCTCGATACCGACGCAACGCAGATTAACTCGTAATTACGCGCTCGTTATCGTAGGATTCGAGTCGAGCGTGTACGTTGCCGTCTCTCCTCGCGCGCCATGCGTGCACACGATGCATGCTGTTATCTGCATCGACTTCGCACGAGGACGCACGAAAATAGAGATTAATCGAAGGAACGTGACCAGCTGCGGCTCGATCGTAAGATCGTAAAATACCGCTGTTGCAACGTTTTACGCGCGGAAGATTCATGACACCCCGAGTCTGAATTATTTCTTCTTTTTCTTTTTTTTTTTTTTGTTATGCAAGGGCTCCGGCGACATTTTCATTGCTCGCGAGAAAAGATTCTGTCGCATCGGGTGTCCAATCATCAATCAGTCGGCAGTTTCTTCTCCTCCCCCTGCACTCGGGCCGAAAACAATGATCGCAATGAGCTGGCTGGGGAAATCGTCGTCTCGTTTCCAGCTCTTGCACTCAGCAACGTCGGACGTGACGATAAAAGATTGTCGGCGACGGAGTGACACGGGCCAGGAACGATAATTCACGAAGATACGCTTCGGGTATGACCCCACCTCGATATATTAATGGTCGCTCGACGACCCCGCCAAGATTAATAGACGCTCGCGATGGAACGCTACGTTCCCTCCCTCCGCTTCGTTCTAGGGCGTGCTAGCACACCATGTACATACATACATACATGCATACGTACATACATACATACATACATACATACGTACGTACGTACATACATATGGAATGCAAAGTAACTCGCGGCTCGACCAGTCGATCGTTGGTCATTTCGAAACGTTCCACTCCAACCTTCGTACGAACGGCTTCATCGATTAGCTTGTCTACGTACGTATCCTACGATTCCAGCATGTTAACGACCGATCACTTCCTCTCCGCCTGCGATCCTGAATTTACTTGTCATTTGTAAATGTCCACGTCGCCGGCTCGGTCGTCGTTTGACTTGCAGCACGAAGTGGAACTCGCGTTGAAGTTGCCCGTCACTTAATTAATGGAATCACTTGTGCGTGTGTGCGCGCGTGTTTCCTCTTTCCATCGAATGTGAAGGGAATCGGCAGTACAATAAAATTCGCATTGAAGAGGACAGGCACAAAGGACATCGTCGGACATCCTTCTTGGAAGCCTCTCGAAGGAATAAGGCTGCTTCTCTGAAGACTATAAATCACACTCGGAAGTAAAGAAGGAAGTCAACCGAAGCGTAGCACGTTTTTTTTTTTTAAATCCTTCCAGCAAGCAAAAGTAATTATCTCACATTGTGGATGCAGGTAAAAGGGTCACCGAACCGCAGAGACTATATATAGGATCCAATACAGGTTAAATTATAAAGGAAAAAAAAAAAATTAAGAAGCAAGTCGAGTGAACAGGAACGCTTTTGAATGAACAAGTGTGTATAATTGTATAAATTGTATAATTTTATATTATATATATATTCTTTATACGAAGCATTGAGAGTTGCGACGAAAATGTTTGCGCGTTTTTCGGACGTTTTTCTCGACGAACGACCATCATCAGTTCCAAGTCGTTTCAGACGCAGTGGGAAAAGGAACCACGCTGCGAGGGTGCGACGAATGCTCGGCGAGCCGCCTCCCGCGGCGTCTGCTTCTTGGCCGGAGAACAACAGTTTCCTCCAGTCACGCGGAAATAGTTCGCTGCTCGCCAGGAGTTTGTCGAAACGCCGAGGCACGTGCCCCTGTCCGCTTCTTTTTCGTCCCTGTCGCTGTGAATAGATCGTCAGACGTCTTGGCACCAACCGATTGTTTCCTATTCCACCGTCCATCCCCCTCTCCCACTTTCTTTTCCACCCCTTTCGACCTACATCTTTCGTTCGCCTGGTATTCGAGACCAGCATCCCGCTGAGGTAATAACGAAAACGAAAATAAATTCGTAACTCGAGTTTAGGGAGAGAGAGCCGAAAAGAACCGATCATCCCGGATGTTTGAGATGGCGAGTGATATTTGTGGTGCTACGAAGCTTCTTTGATCTCGAAATGTAAAAGTCCCTTCTCCTTTGATGTGCGCTCCTTCCCTCTGGTCGATAACGAGCAGCTTTCGCAGGACATTCTTTTTAAAGGGAAGTCTTCGAGAAATCTTCGATCTTGTAGAATTGTCGAGAAGCAAGATGGAGGGTGAAGAGAATGTATTCTAAATAAAACGAGCGTAGCTCGGTCGTTCGAGAGAGCCTCGAAAAGTATCGAAGAAGAGACCGGTAAATAACACAGCCATTAAGACGTACGACTAAATCGAAGAGAGTGCTGGACAAGGTGGATATCTCACGAAATGATTCTGCGGATCGCGATCGAAACGAAATGTCAACCGGTGTTCGCGGCACGAGGCAAAGGGATCCCCGGGAGAAAATGCGGTAGCGGAGAAAAAGTGGTAGCCGCCAAAGATGATCGGGTCTCTCCGATCGTTGTTCCGTTCGCCTCAGCGAGAGGTCGATAGCGGGCAGGCCAAAGGAAATAGTAGGACCGCTTCGAGTGACACTTACGAGCCTGCGAAACGAATTAGCCAGTGGTTGCAAAAAGATCACGACTATTCCTAGTCCTTGAGGTCTGTCGGCTGAGGTCGGTCGGTCGGCCGAGGCAGGTGCGAGACTGAAATATTCAAGAAGAAGAAGAAGAAGAAGAAGAAAAAAAATGTCGGTGCCTCCGTCTTTCTTTCTTGTTTGTTCGAAGCGGTTTGGAGCGACGGGGAAGAAGGTCGCTTCGAAGATAACTCAACCAACGAACCAATGTCTTGCTCGCGCTATCTGCAAACACAACCGCGAACGATCTCTTCGACTAGTTGTTTAATGGCTCACCTGCCGCCGTCGCGACGATATCCTCGCTAGCTTTTGATTAGAAAGTTGTCTCTCGCCTAGCGAGATACGTAATATCAATTATTTAACCCAATGAGAAATCTGTTGATACAGTGAAGAGCATAACTGTACCCGTTTCGAAGTATCTACTTTGATAATTGTTTACAACGACATCTTAAATTTCATTGTCACTTACTGAACATTGGATTATAAAAATCCCTAATGTTTCGAGTTCAACAAAATGATGAAACAAAAAAATCGTACAGCAAGTTTTAGGAAATTTCATTCGAGACTGTGGGAGAGAGAATTCGAATTTTTACAATTATCGAAGAAAAACTCTTCTCAGGCATTATCTGACGTTAAATCATCTTGGAGAGAGAGAGAGAGAAAAAAAGCGAGATCTTTCTCTACAAATTTTCCATTGTATCTGCCGGTTCGAAAGCATTTTTTAATTTAACAGCTCGGGTCATCACGGAGCTTCTCATCTTCGCGTGTCCACGCAGCCTGCGCCAGGGACAAAGATAGCAATCTAAAGCCATCGATTTGGTGATTCGCATCGTGGCCGATCATTCGTCTCGATCGAGCCAACAAACAACGGCCCGAATACGTATCCTCTTTCTTCCGGCGGCGTTTCGCGGTATTCGCATTTCGTTTCACCTGCTGCGAATCGCTGAGGCGGCCAGGCGTCGACCGACATCGAGCTCTTCCTAGGCATCTACTAGGCCACGCTTTTTGCCCGTCTCACCAACCAGACCCAAAGAACACGTCGGCGATATCTGCTAATACGTTTCTCGGCCGAGAAGATCACCTGCCGGCTCCTTTTCGTCCTTGGGTAATTGCGCCGGTCGCAGCATCACCGGCCGCTTCTATCTAGCATTCTCTAGCCGCATGCCGCTAGATTTCGAAAAAAAAAAAAAAAAAAAAAAAANATCGGAGGTCGAAACTTCGAATCGGCGATTAACCTGGCGATTAACCAATTAGTTGGCGAAATCCGAGGAATGGAAGTCGACAGTCTGGTTGGGACGGGGATTTGACGAGTTCTTTCGTGGCAGAATTGCCACGATCGTTGCGCAACTATCGACCAGATGGCGGAAACGATTCTCGGCCATTTCGGAGAGACGTCGATGAATTCTTTTCAAGTTACCAAAGTGATCGAAACCAGACCAATTGATCATTTTTCTTAGGCAAACACAGTGCATCTTTCAAGATTACATTTTTATATTATTTATATAAATTATATTTTCTTCAATCGTACAATATATGAATGTCGCCTGATGGAAATTTTACGCTTCGATCGTCTGGTGTTGAAGAACAAGTGTTCAGATACAAGAGACTCACCAAAAAATCGATAGAATCTCGAAAATTCGTGATTTCGCGCAAAGATACAAGCATCAAAGAACTCTCTCTCTCTCTCTCTCTCTCTCTCTCTCTCTCTCAAGAGATCAGCACACGATCTGACGAAATAGCTGACCGTAATTAAAGCGACGTGCCTTAAATCAACTTTGCGCAGCTACCGGGCCGCTCGTAATTCAACGATCGCCTTGTTTAATTATGCGGAATGATACGTTCGTCGATGGGCTTATGCAAAATAGCCAATTAAAATGAAAAGTCCTCGAGACTCGAGGCGTTTCCAGGCGAGGCCTTTTACGAGGCAGCGCGCCGTACTCGGCCCGATCGCGCATCTTCCTCGCTTAGCTCGCATCCAAGCGCAACCGGCGAATTCGACAACAAGGATTCTTTTATGTACCGATGGGAAATTAATGGCACGATAAGATTAAAGTCTTGAGCGTTGAGTTTGGTGATCGTTGCCTCGCGACCGATCAAAGGGATAAATTAAACGAACAACCACGCTGATTTTTTATTTTGCCAGCCGAAAGTTTCCAGCTTGCTTCTTGCCCCATTCCGTTACCCTCGCCTATAGCAATTGAAAGGCGAGTCACGAACCGCGAAAAAGATGCAACGATACGAAGGAGAAGGGGGAGGGGGGATTTTTATCTCGAGTGGCTCGCGATCTCGATGAGGCCAGGCGGATTTTTCGCATGCCGGCGTTGCAAAAGCATGTTTAAAAGCCGCGCGGCCGCGTTCGCCTCTCTCTGGTTTAATGACGGTTGCGCAATGGGATACACGCTCGCGAGGCCACGCTACATGCAAAATTCGTCGAGAAGCGTGTCGTTAATAAAACGCGTAATTGGCAGCGATTATTATTATGTAAGTTCAATGGCCTCGTTCGGCCCGTTGTCATTCATTTTTGTTTTCTCGAGTCAGACCCTCGCCTGCAGTAGCCCGTCCAGCGATCGTGATTGCTCTGTCGAATTTTGAATTTCTCGGTTGCACGGAAATCTCCGACCTTTCGTTTCGAAAGGCAGCAGGTCGGACTTTGATTGATTTCAGTCGGCGCCGTTTCGTATTTATACTTCGCGAATGTAAAGTATAAATTTCAAAAAGTGTTTCACCGGATTGTTTCATTTCTGGGGAAATTAATTGAAACGATACGTTCCAGACACCAGATTTGGAGATAGAAAAAAACTGAATGGCGAGACTCTTGTTCGATTACACCTTCGTCAGCGTAAGAGGACGAATAGTTCGTCGTTTAATAAGAATTGAAGTAGCAGTAAACAACCCCCGCGATCGCTGACAACGACGCTGCTTTTTGCACCGTGCCACACACCGTTTCTCACCCCATTTCCACCACGACGATTCAACGTTTACACGCGTGCCCCAATTTACCGGAGCCCCCCCGAGATTACTTCAAACTCATCGAGAACCTCGCCCCGTCGTTTAAACGACGCGCTTCTTTTTACTGTCTCTGAGAGAGAGAGAGAGAGAGAGAGAGAGAGAGAGCACGCGGCCGCATCCACCTGCGGATGACAATCTATTACGAAGAGGCGTTCCCCGTGGATTCTTCCTCGACCACCGTACGTCCGAAGGCTCTCATCACGAGAGCTTCACCTCTCTCGCAGCACCACGTCTAACAGCGGTTCCCAATTTTCCCCTTTCATTTTCAACCCTTCAACGTAGCCCTTTCGTATCCATTTCGATACTTCGTTCCCGAGCGTATCTAGCGTGCATCGTCCCTCCTCCTCTCGACACTCGATGAACGAGAAAGGGATTTTCTTATTCGTCGACCACTCCATTTCCCAGCGGAATTTCGAACTTTGCGCGGCAATTTTTGAACGGGGATCTTCGAACACCGATAGAAAGTAGGTTGACTGAGAAATTGTGGGAGATTTCATTTCCGCGAGACGAGACAGCCCGTTTTGAGAATCACTTTCTCAACTTGATGTAATTTAACGGTCTACACGGAACAAATTCAATGCTCGTAAAGTACTAATGAAGATATCGAAGATACCTGTCGCGAGTCGACAATAACAAGCCCAAATGCACGAAATTATTGATAATTATGGCCCATTTGTAGGGTAATTGCACGCAGGACGCTCGTATCCGTCGAAACGACGGAATTCTTCATCAAGCGTAACTACAGGTGTCTCTTGACTAATTGAAAACTTTTCACGGAAATTTAACATTTACGGACTCGGCTCTCTCTCTCTCTCTCTGCTCGACTTTACAATTAAATCGAAGAGTTTATTTTCGGGGCCAAAATTTTCAGGGGATAAACTTTCAAAGAAATTCAACCTTCCGTGATTAACAAAACCATGGCTGAATTAAAAAGTTGAACGTATCCACGCATCCACGTATCGACGGAGAGTTCCGCTAATTCGGAGCGAAAAAAAAAAAAAAAAAAAAAAAAAAAAAAAAAAAAAAAAAAGGANAGAAGAAGAAGAAGAGGAGCGTTGCCTTTTCCGTGGAATTTTAACAGCAGGCGCGACACCTGCGCGACGCGCGTTACGAGCGATGGAGCGGATAAAAAAGTTGCAAGCTTTCTGACCGCCGTTAGGTCCGAGATGAAACAAGGGCAGGCACCGTTATTTCGCAGCGTGAAGCGCGTGCCCGGCGTCAGCGCACGCTTTCGGCCACCACCGTCTTCTTCTTCTTCCTCGATCCCGGCCCACGCGAACGCACGCACACACGCTCCGCTCGCGTTCGCAGATGACAATGGGTAAAAATTTCGCCGGCGCCCCGCCGCCAGCGCTTGTCCACGATCGAACCGCAGAAGCGTTGCGGCTAACGTTCGGCCACCTGTCGAGAGAAAGCTCGTCGCTCTGCCTCCGAACATCGTGTTTCGGACAGCAACGTATAATTCGCCGAGAACCGATCTCGACTCTGATTGCGAGGTCAGATTTTTGAACGGAGCAAAACTCGGAGAAACTAACTGATGTGACAATGTTGAGTTGAAATTCGGCGTGTTGCATCTTTCACATTTACAGTGAAAGATCGACACTCGCACGAAGAATCGGATGAAATCACGCAACGAGCGAGGGAAATTACCGTCGACTATGGCACGATTCTCGGATCGTCGATCACATCGATCGGGTAATCTGCCTACGCAATTTCACTGGATCACGCTCGAGGCGTCCGCTCGTCGAGGCGTGCTCACGTTTCATTTGCACGAACAGGCAACTCGCGTTGATCATCGGCGCGGCACTCTGCGTGCAAAAGTCAGCGTGAAGTCGTAACGACCAGGTCGCCGTGGACACGCACGTCCTTTCGCCCCCAGGTTCTCCCGCACACGTGCGCTGTGCCGATAGCGGCGAAATTTGCGATGCAATTTTCAGTGCAATTTGCGCGCGAAACGTCAAACGAGCGACGACGGTGAGATTCGTTCGTTCGTCCGCTCGTCTCCGACAAAATGAGAGAGTTTCTGGCTATTGTCTCTACCGTGAAGATTTTATCACAATACAGACATACTACACAGCTCTCAGCTGGCTCTGTGTGAATGGAAACTTAATCTCTGTTACTCGAGATTACTCGAGAGAGTGAAAATCGTAAATCGAAGGAATACCCGCATGACGACAAATCGCGCCACGAATTGCCTGCCTCGAGCTGTTATACTCGTAAATAATCATCGTGTATCGTTCTATAAATTCGCGTCATAAAAACGGGACGAGAATCGTCAAACGCCATGGCATGAAAATGGAAATGAAACTCAACATCAGCTTTCAGTTTCTACAACTGAAAATAAAAACGAAACGCGACACTCGTAGCTGGATCGTTCGATACACATCGGCGTCGCTTCGAGAATCTGCCAGCGTGAAACGACCCCGCCGCCCGGTACTTTGTCGAAAGAACGACGCACAAAACCGAACGGCAGGCTCGGGAACTCGCGCACCTGACGTCGAGCATGAATTCGGAATTTTATTTGTCAGGCCGCTCGCTGCTCCGTGGGATTCCGCGCGCACACGCCGGATTCACCGTCGATTAAAACACGTCCAATTACTCGGCCAACTACCGGCCGAATCCATTTACGTCCGCGCGGATAAGAAGCGTCTCGATCGTCCCTCCTCGTCTTTTTCCTTTACGCATCGGCGACGATAATTCGCCCGGGCGAAGCGGCAACAGGCAACGCTGGTATCTGTCGCTAACGAACCGGTAAGACAACGACGCGTAAAGTCGAATGGAAAAGTCGAAGGACCGTAAAGTTCTCGAGCGACACCGGCACTAAAATCAAGAGACCGTGCATTAGCGCAAGGGTAATGGTCACCCCGAGGCTCGGCGAACATCGGTAGGACGGTAAGTTGCAGCAACGACGGAGCAGACAAAAGGTGACGGCGATTAAATTGCCCTTTAAAATCGGTGGACGACGTCCGCGATCTTTCTCGGCGCGCGGTGCCATTTAAAGCCACGTACCAAATTAAATTGAGTTCTAACTCGTTTCTTTTCCCTTTCCCTTTTATTTTCTCTTCTGTCTTACGCGCAGCTGGTTTCACAGTTTTTTTTTTTAATAATTTCAGTTTTCTTTGATGACCGCACGATTAGGTATTTGGATTTCAAAGCTCTGCCCTTTAGACAAAGTCGTTTGCCGACTCGCAATTTCAGATTCAAACTTGATCGAGCATTTCGTGAAATGTGACTAGTTCGACGGTAACGTACAAATGGAACTTTTGACTTACGTCAAATGTAGATTCCGGCAGAAGTGTTGGGCAAGTGTAGAACGGTCAATGGAAGCCTGTTAACAAACAGAAGAGATAATGGTCAGCAAGTGAATCGAGATTGAGAAAATATCGGTGGTGAAGTGTACTATACTTCACAATGGGAAACGTAACGTGTAGGAAATGCCGACGCTTCTTTCGACGATCGATCAGCATCCGGCGCCGTCGTGAGACAGGTCAGACCGTCCCACCGCTTTTCAAACGCGAAACAATAAATCACTCGAAACTCGGTTCAACAGTTCTGCCAACGGGGTCTAAAAGAAACACTTGAAATCTATGCAAAATCTAGCCAGGCCTCCTTTCTCTTTCCTCGACCCACGAAAGTGGACCGTACCCGTTCCTTCTTATCATCGAAGGATAAAAAAGATTCCAAGCTGAATAGAACGAGAGGAATGGCGAGGAGAGGAAATAAGGCAACCAGTGCTCGCCACCTAGGGTGTACTTTCAACAATAAACCGCGGCAAATGATTAATCGACTCATTGTGCTCGGCGAACAATCGGTAGTCACGATCGTGGCGTGTAAACGTGGCTTTAAATGCGGGTGGGGATGTCGAAGCGTGGCGCGGAGCGTGCTGTTCGCTCGACGAGCGGATGCCTCTCGGTTCGCCTGGAGCCAACCGATTACCTTTCCCGGCCGCGGCGCGCACCAGCTCCAAGATTCGCTCACACGCCACCGACAACCAGCCCGTCTTTTTTCTTCCCTTCCCCACTGTCGAAACCTAGATCCCTCTCTGTCATTAACGTGCCTGCATCGATGATACTATTCTCCTCCTCTCCAACCGAACCTACGCGCGGAAACGTGGAAACGCTTTGCTCTCTCTGCAGAAGAGAGAAAAATTATACGCCTCGAATAAGAGTATCATTTATACGGACGAAAATTTCTTTTCGATACATTCGCGTAGGAGAATCCTTCACATCGTGAAGGTGTAAGTCAAAAATTCTCTGCATCGTGCAACGCGAAGTAAATCATCAGGGCAGAACCACTTTCGTTTCAGTGAAATGCAATTTCTTTCTTGCCGCAGGGGCAATTACCCGCGCCAAGGTCAAAGATATACGGTATCGCTTTCGTTCGATATATTTCGCCCCTTCTTCAGCGACCTGTCGAAAGAAATAGGCTCTGATTACGAGGAGCGTGAGGCAGCTGATGTTCACGAATGAAAGTGAGGATCCCATTTCCGTCCGATACATTTTACCACGCGCGTAAAAAACGCCTCATTATCCGAGCTGAAAATTCGTATATTACACGACCGAGCACGTGAGAAGAATTGCTTGCTCTGTAATCTCGCGCGGATTATATCGAGATATTGCCAAACATGTCCACGACGACCCGTATCCTCCGACTCACACTTCCATACCGTTCGACGTTTTTTACGACGGAATAATTGCAGTAAACCATATCGTCTCGTTGTCCCGGAATAACAAGTGAATTATTTAGGTTTTCGCAGGACGGAATTGTTTGTTAGCGCGACGACGCTAAAGAAGAACGACCGCGATCGTTCCAAGGATCATCCCAGCCAGTTTTCTTCGATTCGAATCGATTCGTAGCCCGAGGCGTATCGCGTGCAAATAACTTGACGTTAGTTTGCCAAATTGCGCGTCAAGTACGACACACGTTGCATACGCGAGCGTGTTATTACCGAGTTTCCAAGGCGGAAAAAAGTACCTCATTACGTTTAAACTACCCAGTGAATTTGTAATGCAAAGTCTCACTCGCGCGGGATTCTTTTCAAGCGAGGTGAGAATCTACGCCGCGGCGTAGTCATACAGAAACAACGTCTATTTTTAACGATCAAGAGAAACTCAACCTACAATTATTCAAACAATTGGTAATTACATTTTAAAAATAATTTAAAAATTTCCAGTTCCTCATCCCTGAAAGTTTGAGTGCAGATTGATTTGTAGCTCGTAATCGTAAAAAATACGTACAAGTAATTTCACGCAACCGTGGTGAGCATTCATGGGTGTACGATTCTCGTCATGCGTGCTTTTCGCTGTATTTTTGTGTATCTTCGCGAAAAAAAATTAATTCCTCCGGCGAGAAGAACACTAACATTCGTGCTTCCACCAATAACAGTTTCGTACTCTTGTTTCAGCTGTGTAAAGTTTCACAGAAGAAGCATCATCGAAACTGACAGGCTCGATAACGTTCGATCTTTCATTCCGAGTTGCTACGTACATCTTTCTTCGAGTAACAAGATTAATTAAAACTAGGTAAATGAAAAATTGATACGACCGTGACGCTGACACGACTATTTAATTTATCGATGATTGTTCGTAATGAAACGTAGGATTTAAACGAACTCGAAACATTTACGCAAATGAATTTATTGCGAACTGGAATATTTTTGTTCTCATTGCACTGTGTAATAGTGCTTTTTCAGCGGAAGATCGTAGCGTACTTGTCGATAGAAAGAAAACAAAGCTCTCCGCCAGTAAAATCCGAATATATTTTAAATGCCCAATTTGACAGCCGTAAAAACAGCGTTTATTTATGATATGTTTGACCACGGTCGTTGGAAAAAACCGATGCGTTTTATGTCGCTCGAGAAACAACGTTACACAAACACGTAGATCATTTTCTTCGTTTAGTTCTTTTTTTTTTTTTTTTAATTATGCTGCGNGTGATACACATACTTTAGTATCAAAAGCGAAGACTGTGTATTCTGTCTGTATATTGTTAACACTGTTACAAGTCGATGTGAAGGCAAAAAAAAAGTGTGAAACGAAACATATGAAAACGATCATTTGATTCAAACGGTGCCTAAAAGTTAATTGATCTTCGCGTGGAGACGTATTTACTCTTTGCAAGCTTCGAAAAATCTTAATTTCCTTTCTTTGAACAAAAGTTCGAATACGAAAGAACTTTGGGATCGAGGCATCGATCGTTTTCCTGCCCGAAGTGATCGTTATTTTTAAAACTACGAAGTAAGCTGTCTGTCGTTCTACAAAAGCAGCCAGCTTTTTCGCTTCGAGAAATCGTTATTTTTAAAACTACGAAGTAAGCTGTCTGTCGTTCTACAAAAGCAGCCAGCTTTTTCGCTTCGAGATTCTACAAGATTTGAAAAAAGGGAAATTACCACGCGTAGTGCGTGAATTTGCAGTGGGAAAGTTGACCAGCAGGAAGTTGTCCTTCTACGTGTATAATATCCGCTGCAATTTCCACACACGCTTTCCCCAGATCGAGAAACCTTCGAACATTGTTGAGAAAATTTATTCTAGCAATCCAAGCTAGGAAAGTTGACCAGCAGGAAGTTGTCCTTCTACGTGTATAATATCCGCTGCAATTTCCACACACGCTTTCCCCAGATCGAGAAACCTTCGAACATTGTTGAGAAAATTTATTCTAGCAATCCAAGCTAACATCGGGTCAAACGACTTCCCCTCGCTTCGGTCTTTATTTACAACGAATCCCTCGAACTTGTAAGTTGCCGTCGAAGACTCTCAAATTCACCAAATGGCACGTACCTGTGCGAGTTTAGAAATTTCGAAGACTTTCGAACCGAAGTTATTCAACTTTCAACGAAGATTTTCCAGCGTCGACGCGTGCAGTCGGATCCGCCCAATGTATTTGCCCGGTAATAAGGCGCCAGGTATCTAATCTTATCAGGCCAAATAAAGATCGTGGAAGTAGCGGTGTCGGGAACGGCAGTTTCTTACTCTCTGTGACAACCGAGTACGATTCCCGATACGCCGCGCGATGAGTCGCGTTCCTCGAGATCCTGTTCGTCCGGTTCGCGAGATAAGAGATTCGGACAGGCCACCCCACGCAAGTCTCCCGATAAAATTCTTTCAAATCGCGATGGAACGTGGCACTCGAGACCGTGGCAGTCGTCATTTCGGCGTGTAATTGGGTCGCTTTGTCGATCTTCCAAAACGCGAGTTGTTCATTGGGCCAGGCAGCGAAACGAGCTCCCTTGTCCTCGCTTATTTTTGCACACCAGCTCGTCGCCACATTACGCCGTCGCAGATAAGCTAATCGACGCTGTAAAAAGCACGGTTCACGGATGACGGCGTCGTTTCGTTCGCCAGCACGATAACGCGACACCACTTGGAAATTTTCTCTCGATACACCTGTTCCCGGGTAGCCAAAGGCTACCAGCGGCCTCGCTGAGATACGAACCCACGTTCAGATGCCACGGTTATCTGTTCCACGTGCTTTCGAAAGTACGAAACGGCAATTGGGTTATACAGTGTAGCTGCCGTTTAAACATAGTCCAATGTTACACGTAAAATTCGTAACCTCCGAGGAGAAGGAAATTAGGAAATAATGTTTCGTTTCTCGTTGTCTGTAAAATCCGATGAAAGAAAGATCGACTCACCAAGGTTGGGAAGATCCTCTGACGTGCCACTCGCTTCGAACCTGTAAAGATACAAATATTTCGTTTATTATCGCGATGAAATAGAGACATTGACGAATTCTGAAAAGAGAAAAATACAGCGCGTAATGCTCAGTGCCGTTAAAATTAATGCGACAATCAACATTCCTGCGGCGAAGAAATGCGAAATTAATCTCCTTAATCTATCCAATTTCCTGTTTCCGATTCGTATTATCTCCATCCCATTATCACGCATCCCTCTAATTTATCTCGAAGAATCGACAAAAAACAAGAACACGGATCAGAAGAAACCCCATCTAATTCCAACATCCCTAATCGCACCGCATAAAATATACAGTGAATATTTATCGTATCCATCATCACGGACAAACGTATTCTATTAATTGATCTATACATGTATGTATCTATTTATGCCGCTAGAAATTTCTGTGGAATCTTACGTAAATTTAAAGGCAAAGGCGTACCACCTTGACCTGCAAAATCACTACAAAACTATTGGCTCGGTGCATAGTTATTGCGACTTTTTTATTCTTTGAAAATTAAAATTCTTTGATAATCCTCTCTTTTCAGATAGTGGAAATGCGTATCGAAAATCATATCCATATTCGCCATGTTATGCTCATCAAATTTAGACGTGGAAAAGTTCACTATCCACTAGAGAAGTTTAGTTTTTTTTTTTCACCACTTCGAGGAATGTTGGAAGTTCACTATCCACTAGAAAAGTTTATTATTTTCTTTTTCTCTACCACTTCGAGGAATGTTGGAATGCAACCAGTNACTTCGACGAATGTTGGAATGCAACCCAGTCATTTCGCGATCTCAACGAACAAAAAGCCAAGTTGAAAGATGGTTCAAGTTCAAATCGAACGACAGAATCCTCGCAGATGAAAAAGGAAGACGTCGACCATCAAATTTAGACGTGGAAAAGTTCACTATCCACTAGAGAAGTTTAGTTTTTTTTTTTCACCACTTCGAGGAATGTTGGAAGTTCACTATCCACTAGAAAAGTTTATTATTTTCTTTTTCTCTACCACTTCGAGGAATGTTGGAATGCAACCAGTCATTTCGCGATCTCAACGAACAAAAAGCCAAGTTGAAAGATGGTTCAAGTTCAAATCGGGCGACAGAAACCNAATACTCCGAAACGTCTCGAGTTGCTGGTTCGCCGCGCGAAAAAGGGTCTCGAGTGCAAAGAGTTAACTTTCGCCTCGAATAAAAAGTTTGCCTCGAGTGGCCCGTCGAATCATTCAAAAATCGTAGGAGAAAGAGAACGTTTAGGCTAGTCGGCTCTGTCCGATCGAATAAAGCGCAGCAACACGTGCGCGTTGTTACCGCTGCGAGCGAAACGGTCTCACGCGATTGCCGGAGATCCAACCGATTCAGCCAACGAGCACAACCACAAGATACTCTCCTTGCGGAATTAAGGTTTATCCGTCCCCCGACTGCGGAGCCGAAATAAATTCTCGACGTTCGATCGACACACTCGAAAGCCAATTATCGTGGCTGCCACGATTCGAACGTCGAGACTCGCGACCAGGACTTGTATGAATCTTGTGAATCTGCTCGTGCGTTCCTCGAGACAACGGCCAGCTGGTTCAACACCTTCGCGGTCTCATTAACGCCACCGGCGTTAATTACGTTCCCGAGAAACGGCCTAATTGCCGACAATTCCTCGTACGGCGCGAGGTGGTTGCGAGACAAGTGTTTCCAAGCTGTTTTCGGTGGAATCTTCACCACAACGGATAGCGAACGCCGTTCAAGCTGCAAACGAGATGCTTCGACGTGTTTACGTGCTAAGCAGCCTAATAGAAGTGATCCAGAAACTGGTTACAGACGGGATTTCGGAGAAACGATGAGACCCGGGAGGACGTGCGTCTCACGGTTGATGAGCGCAGGCAGATTCTCGAGCGATGAAATCAAGGGAACGGAAGATGGGCGAAGAATTAATTTCGAGACGCATAGTTTCTTCAACGTATGGGGGAGTTTCTTTGCTTCTACTGCGATGATTTGGAAAACGAAGAAGAAAGAAAATTTTCGTTAAACTCGTTAACACGGTTGTGATATGAAGGAACTTTTCTCAGCTNCCCACCCCCCCCGCCCCCCCCCCCCACCCCCCCCCCCCCCCCCCCCCCCCCCCCCCCCCCCCCGCGTTATGAATTCGATATGAATAAGGTTGCCTGCATCTAAGATTTCATCTCGAGCAATTTGTAACGCAAGCACGTTAAATTTTATTGGCGGCGTGACTGGCGTTAAATAAACAACGGGAATCGCCTCGGCGAACGAGATCTTTTCTTCGTCGACGTACACGGGCAAATACCGATCTGTATCGATACAAAAAACTCATTTCAGTCGTACAGTCGATTTCTATCGACGATTTGACGTGCGCCACGTGCATCGTATTTCGCGAGGCAGCCTCGATGAATTAAAGATACAGCGCAGGTGTCGATGGAGCCTCTCTTCGACCTTTGTTCGAGCCACGAACCTTGATTTTGTCGTATTGATCGTGTTGTAGCTCGTACCTTTTTTTTTATTGGAAACTTTCCAAAGAAAGGAATTGAATCGCTTGCGAGATTGAATGTTTTTCCAAGTTGTAAAAAAAAGGCAACAAAAATTCCACTTGCGCGCGTTCCGAGAGAGAAGAGATCGATCATCGAAGAATCTTGTCGATTACAAGGAAAACGCTAGGTTCGTTATCAAAGAACTCGCAGCCGCAGGCTAATGGAAAGTTTACAACATGTCACCGAGCGCGCGAATCGCGATTTCGAAAGACGCCAACAGCCGGCCGGCTAACAAGAAATTCGTGCGAGAGAATACGAGCTTACTAGGCGAAAGAGAGAAGAAAGGAAAGAACGATCAGCCAGGAAGGAAAAGAGAAGAGAGAAAAACGGAGAAAGGAATTGCAAGAAAAAAGGAAAAAGCGTGCAGTCTACGGAATCCCACTTTGTTTCGTTCTTGTCGATTCGTATCGTTGATTTAGGTAAAAGGGCTAAGTGTCTGTTCGCCTTAATTGGGACGTGGGAAATTTCACGAGCAGCCAAGTGGGTCCCCGCGCACGACGATAGTCATTTCCAACGCTCTAATGAGGAAAGAAAGCGTAAAAATGAGCAAGACTATCGCCGAAATTTCAGTTAAGCTTCATCCGAGACACCGTCTCGACGGCTGAAAAGGAAAAACAAAATCCGACGACCAATAAAATCGACTTATTTCGAGTCGGGACGCGGTCGAATTTGCGGGGACGAGAACAAGCGACGATTTTCATGCAGGAAAGCGAAAAGGAACATTCCTCAGGAGAGGGGGGGGAGAACGATACAACGTTTTTACGAGCCGACGTTTTATGTTTGACCGGGTTTTTCTCGTTTGCGTTCTTGTTCGCTGATAAAAACGTCGTCGACGTTCTCTGTCGGCCTCAGTCCAATATATGGCTGACGTTGACTCGAACACGTTCGTTTCGTTTGAAATCAATTAAATACGAAACGATCGATCCGACTCTTTGAGAGAGTGAGAGAGTAACGAGTCTTCGTACACGGCATAAAGACATTCCACATATTTCAATTCCATATTTCCATATTTGTAAAAGTTCCCGCCGAATCTTATTAAATGTACGCGTACGCTTCATTTAAATAAGAATGGGCTCGCGATCGAGTAATACGTATGGGTTTCTATGCGTACCATCTGCAACGAAAAAACCACTAACCGACCGTTGAAGAAAGCCAAACTCTAGCCTGATTCAAATCCCTTTCTAAACAGTTAAAATTATTTTAAATTACCGCGTCATTTTCTTGTACAACGAAACCCTGCCCGAGCCGTCTAATCGTCATTATGCGGCCGAAGGCGGCATTGTGTCAAAGAATCTGTCCTTAGAATAATGCTCGTACTGTCACGGGGCTCTTTGACAGGCTCTAAAAAACCCTTCTAGAGATTTGAATGCGCGTATAGACGACACGGAGACACGCGAGCCGTAAGATGGCTCGGGACAATTATAGCGGGAATAAAATAATTCGATGTTTCGAGGGATCACAGGACAGGGTGGATAGAGCCGACGACTCGTTGAGTCGCAGCTGTTAGATCGATTTAGAAAATTGGCCGGAGACTTAAAGTGCTCGGTGCACGTAACGTGGCGNGAAAAAAAAAAGGGAACAACCCGTGGCCTGGAGCTCTCTTTATTATAATACGGGCTCTGGGATCTTGACAGGCGGCGCTGGCTGACGCGAGCCACGCGACTCTCTCTCTCTCTCTCTCTAGGAGAATCAACCGTTCCGACAAAAGTGGTCGTCCAGGTCGTCCACTCTGGCCTTCGTTACGAGGCTAAATTGTCTTCCTTTCTTTCCTCTTCTCGCTACGCGCAAGCCAAGCCGAGTTACGTAAACCAAAGCTCTCGAGTACGTTTGATAGTTAACCCTGTTGCTCGTTGACAATTTGACGAATTGTGGAAGAAAAGTTTCGAAAAAAAAAAAACGTTCTGAAACTTCGATAGACGAGTACGGAGAAGAATGAAGAATTTTAGAATTTTAGAACGAGACTGGACGCTTGTTCGTCGGGACAGTTGAAGAAACAACAACGTGGCTCCAGAGGGAACCATCAGCGAGATTCGTGGGGGCCAGACCTCGTTGTTCACCGCAAATTCTCATGCCCTGCCAGCCCTAAATCACCGAGGCAAACGTTCGTCGGGTTGTAAAGCCTTGCCCGGGAATAGCCGGCGTTCTCGCAGAGTCAGCGCGCGTCTCACGGCGCTGACGGAAGGATGCGGCGAGCGATAAAAAGCGTAGGAAAAAGGTCGGGAAAAATGCTGATAGTCGAGAGGAGTCCGGGACCTTACGACTTCCTTCCCTGCCCTGTTATAATGGGATCGCACGAACCAGCTCCAACTCGTTTCATCACTGGCTAGGTACTTTAGTTTTCTACAGGAAAATAGATCTTCCTTTTTTTGCGACTTGGAGAGTCGAACCAACTAGTCTATGCTTCTTTCTTCAAGCACATTGAACGGAGATTGACAGTACAATACAGCTAAAAATTAAGCTGAAACGTTCGAAAGTGACGTATATTAGGAAGGAAATATATATCGTTTTGTTCATTGATTGTCACAGATGAATTCCACGTGCTTTCGATTTTCCCTACGGACAAAACTTTTCTTTCCAGCCTGTGCAAAATTTGCAGTTTTTTTTCACTTACCCGCGAAGCTGCCACGAATCCATCTGGTCGCCACAGGTTGAGGAATCTGTCAACATAAAGAAGATCGTGTGAATAATCACAGGAAAATAAAAAAATAAACATCACGAATAAGACACGCTTCTCACTGAGAGGTGACTCACTAGTAGACTTTGAAATGAATGAAGCAGCCTACAAGACGATTCGACTCGGTTTATCACGATACGGTGTCATTAGCTGATAACCAGTTCGTGACGGGATGCATAAATGACGCGAGAAGACGGACACCTAAAGGTAATAGAGCTGAGAAAATTAAAGGCCGAAATAATTCCAGCCTGCAGAGCCATTTATTACGAGATTCCGACTGTCTGCGCCGTGGTTCGAGTGCAGGTGATGAATACCTCAGAAATGTTTAGTAACGAGGGTATCAAAATTACGTTCATCCATTCAGGCTCACCTGCCCGCCAGTGTCCAATTTCAGCTTGCCATTTGCAACATTAAAATTCGTATTCTTATGCCCCGTGTTTTTCGTACGGTCAGGCCGCGTTCGTTGTAAAACTCTACGTTTCATCGACGATCAACTCTTGTTATACCCACTCTTATTATACCCACTCTAAGTCAAAAGCTTTGTGTTTAGCCTCAGAGAGACAATTACACGAAATTACTACGTAATTGGCCTT
The DNA here is from genome assembly GCA_002806875.1 of Lepidotrigona ventralis hoosana. NCBI lineage: Eukaryota > Metazoa > Arthropoda > Insecta > Hymenoptera > Apidae > Lepidotrigona > Lepidotrigona ventralis. Next base: position 50,523 of record NIPQ01093135.1, read on the forward strand.
GTTAGCAAATGTAGAAATTGTTGTGATCTCGAGAAACTGCGATTCAAAATACTAGATCGAGAGATGCTTAACAAGCTGCACGAGTCGAGGCGAGTCAAGTACTTTGACTCGAAAGAATCACTTTTTTTTATCCGGATAGAAGAAAGAGGAGCTTTTAACGCACCAACTACTACCCGAAATTACTACTTTCTTACTTTCCTTTCAATTAGATTCCATCAGTCTCCGCTAATAAGTACCGTACTTATTTACGATTCATCGCTCGCACACGTGGCCAGCGCATCGATGAGAAAGCGCAACGCTCCCTAATGAGCGTTCCCTTCCTCTCTCTCTCTCTCTTTTCCCCAATTCGGACTCGGCTGCCCTTTAATCGAACCAGGCTAAACAGAAGCACCGGTGTTTTCGATCGATCCGGGATCACTGTGATCGAGAATCATCGCGCGGGGGAATCG
>NIPQ01093137.1:0-10692 GCA_002806875.1 Lepidotrigona ventralis hoosana
CCGAGGTGTGACGTCTCTTCCGCCACGATACGGCGGAGCCATAGCGCACATTAGATGAACGTCGATCAACTTTATCATACATCTCTCTTTCCTATCGAACCTGTGACAAACGTGGTGTTTTTTTCCAACGCGTCAGCCATCATCTGCGATTTCCTACGCAAAGGAAAGGAAAGAAACGAAAAGAAACGAAAAGAAAAGAAAAGAATCATTTACCATTCTCCGTGATCCAACCATTGACGCAACAACTCGATCGGAGGTTGTGCCCCGTAAATTTCTTTCGTCGGCATCGAAAGATCATCGACGAAAATGATCCACCGTTTACCGATTGGCGCTCCGTAAACACCTTTACGTCGTCTGTCCAGCTTCCCCATGATCGTGTCCTGCGTCTGATTCGCCGTGGTTTGCGCGGAAAAATTTACAATCAACGGTTTGTTCACCGCAGGGTTATTTCTCTTCAATAAGAAATCAATGGTGTAGACGGACTTTCCAGTCCCAGTGGGGCCTACGAGTAGCACTGGCTTCCCGTTAGCTACCAACGAACGAAACAGAGCTGTGTACCGTATCGTCTCGATGGTAGGTACTATTATTTGATTCACAGGAATGTCACGAGGAATCGGTGGAGCGTCGAGCAATTCGTCGGACCATAGTTTCCACTTTCCTTTGCCCTAGCATCGACGTCGCACGAGCGATTTAAATTTAAATTTAAATTTAAATATAAAAAGTTTGTTGTTAGGTTGGTACAACAAAGCAGGCAGTTGAGCCTGCTTTCCAATTTTTTCAATTTCAATCATTTTCACTCACAACTCACCTCCTTGATAAATCTGTAGTCAAAGACAAGACCATCTCGTGGCATGACGAATATATATGGTTTCAAAGGTGGTCCTATCGGTTTCGCCAGCCCGAATGATTCGATCAAATCCAAGGGGAAATTTCTTTCGAGAAATCCACGAAAGAGAACGCTGAATCGTTCTCTCGACTTTACGTTCAGCGTACCTCCCAGTCCCCAGATACACGAGAAGAAAAACGAACCCTGAAAGAATTTTCAACTTTGACCTACCATCGTCGTCGTCGTCGTCGTCAAAACTAGCGTCGTTGTTTCGTTCGATGGGAATATGTAACCTCGAGTTGCGCCCGTAGGTCCAACTCGTCCATGTCCTTGGCAACTTTCACGTCGCGATACTCGTCGAGAAAACAGTCCATCAGATACGTCAATGAACGCACAAGATTCGTATCCGGCATCGGGCAAATTTTCTGTCGATAAGCCGAGAGCTCGTTCGAATAAACGAATAAACGAATAAACGAATAAAGGTAGGCAAATCCCGCGATACGAGAAAGGCGACATTAAAAAAGGAAAACCTGAACATCTTCGCGATGTGACCAGTGAATTATAGGGTCGCAGAATCTTTGAAACAACGACTCGTACAGAAAGTTTTTCAACCACGCGTTTATCACAGGCGGAGTATCAGCTATCCAAGATTGAAGTACGAGATTCCAGCCGAGTGCGTCTGGTTCCATGTAAATCATTCCTACGTTCGACAGAGAAGAAAAGGCAAAATGATACGATTGGCGAGAGAAGAATACAAGAGATGGGAAAAGGAAAGAGAAAGAAGGGAAACGAGAGGGAAACGTACCACAGCGAGAAACCGTGGCGGGCGAAGCATGTTCCAAATCCATCGTTTCGAATATCAAATTGGTATAGGGTGCTAGTTGAATAATTTCTCCACTCATTAAACAAAGTTTCTTGTTGTCGTCCAGTACGGTGTTCATACTTTCGATCCATACCGAGTCTATCGGTCCGTCGAAGATCAACCACTTGCGATTGTCGTTGGTCGATGTGGCGAACGCGCGATAACTGATGGCCAAAACACCGTCGGACCATTCGCGAGATGTCGGATCGAACTGACCGTACAATTGACCCAACGTGACAGCTTTGGGATTCACTACAAACGTTTCCACCTTACGCTCGTTTATCAGGTTCTGAAATATTTATATTTTCCTTCTCTTTTTTTTCTCTTCTTGAGAAAAGAGAGACGAATAGAACCATAGTTTTATAAACTGGCAAACCAAGACAGACAACTTACTCGTTGTTCGCAAAGTTTCAACGCGTTGGCTAGAACGTTATACGCCGCTGTCTTTCCAGCAAATGGAAAGCCAACAATCATAAATCCGTGTCGAACGATCATCATCTCGTACATCTGTTGTATCTTCTCCAAAAACCAGACGGTGCATTGTAAATTCGAAGCCGAGCAAGCATCGTAAATACACGTGTTCAAATCGGTATAGTCTGGCTCTGGAAGTTTGACGCCAGGAAACAGATCCGACATGATACCCTAAACGAACGTTCGAACGAATCAACTGAATGTGAACAACTGAAGAAATGAAGAGAGAGAGAGAGAGAGAGAGAGAGAGAGAGAGAGAGAGACACTCATACGAATAAACGCATACGTTGAACAATGGCAAGTCTTCGCCGAGAAATTTAGGTAAATTCACGTCCTTGATGCTACGCAGTATTAAAATATTCTCGTTTTCTTCCGGATATTTTATCTTCAAATTACCAGCAGCTATCAAAACAGATTTCACCGCTCTCATCCCGTAATCGTAATGATTTTGACTCGACAGTTGTTCCGAGCACAGCCTGTAAGCTGTTACGATCTTTATCGAAAGCGGCCGTGCCTCGTAAAATCCGTACGAGTACAATGTATTTTCAGCTATCAGGGCGTAATCTGGCACCTGGCGTAATGAATCAAACGAATGAAAATTGTCAATGTATATTCTCACGGTAGTGCATTTGGTTCATTAGTGCATTTGCGGGAAGAAAAGTCGCAATTTTTCATCCAACCAACCATCATTGCCACCGGACGAAACAGGGCTTTCAAATTATCGGGAAGTTCGGTTCTTCCAGCGTAGCCAGGATTCATGGTAATGAAAACAGCGCAAGTAGGGTCCAACTTGATCTCGGTATTTTCGAAATCTAGCTCGGCCAGTCCAGCGTTGATGGCTCGTTGAATCGTCAGAATTTGTTGAGCCACTACCGACAATACTTCCAGATCTATCCGATTGAATTCATCGAAGCAAGACCAGGCGCCGGTACTTGCCAATCCCTGCGACATGCGATGCGATCGTACATACGCGCACGACCGTGTAACATGACTAATAACTCCAAGACAGATGGAAAATTTTACCTTGAAAAATTTACCCAGAGCGATGTAATCGAGACCTTCCGAGCAATTGAACACAACGCACTGCTTAGCCACAGCCTTGGCCAGATCCTTGGTAGTTTCGGTTTTTCCAGTTCCGGCCGGACCTTCGGGCGCGCCGCCAAGATGCAAGCTCAGCGCGCTGAACAACGTCCGATAACATCGGTCGGTCAACGGTGTCACGACCAACCTAGACGTGTTGCCCAAGTACTCGTACGCGTACCTCAACCACGTGTTTATCATCGTTGACTGTAAATCTTCGTCCTACAAGTACGTATCTATCGTCTCTAAATGTAATACGTAACAAATACGACGACCACACCAGCTACTTTCTTTCTACTTTCTTTCTTCTCGACGTGCCATTCACCTACCATCCAATAGTATCTCAATTGAGCCAACCATTTGAAATCGGTAGCAGCGACGACTCGTTTTTTGTACAATTCTGCCACAACGTCTCTGCCATGGACATCCATCGTAACCAAAGCCTCTGAAATCACTTGTGTCGATTAACACGTGTGTGTGTGTGTGTGTGTGTGTGTGTGTGTGTGTGTATGCCTCGCACAAAGGCAACGAAATTTTAAATTCGCTTGCATGTACCTTGTACTCGCAACGTACCTAACTATCTTTTCATACCTAACGTTATACGATTTTGCATCGACAGTGTACCACGTACTAGTTTAACTATTTCGTTCAATTCGTTCGTACAACTGTCGATATAGTTGTTCAAATCTTCCAGCGTAGAATCCATCTTGGACAAGACCGCCGTCACGTCGGCTGTCCAATAAAGCTTACTTATACAGAGAATAGTCTGACCGGGCCATTCCAATGCCCATCTAGATCTCATCTGCTTCAAGTACGCATCCTTTGCTAGCACCACCTTCAATCAAACACGTTGCCACAAGTACTGTCACAAGTATCTTATACTTTTACATGCTTTACATGTTATGTATTTCTCTCTACTCGTTCTCTCTTCTCTCCACTTTTTTTTCTCCAACGGACTTTTCTTACTATTATTTGTTATGTTATTTGTTTACCAATGGGAATTCATTCAAAGAATGAACACTTTCAACTTTGCTTCCGTTCTCACCTGTGCTTTGACGCTCTTCTTCATAGAGGATTCCAGTTGGAGCAACCATTTTTCAACCTGGCCACGAGCTGCCGTTGTGTCGATCGTGTCTCGCAGAATAATCTCCTCTCCCTCGGAGGACTTTATGACTGTTATTTCGAAATCGAGCGTAAAGTTTACTCGTGCTATTCCTTCGAAGCACTTTTTCAAATGCGGCTGTACTCTGGTACGTGGATACACATTGACAGAGACAAACAAAAGTCAACAAATATGTTTGCGCGCAATAATTGGAATAAATATCGCGATCGCGATGTTTGCACCACTATTCCGAAACTTATATGTATATATATGTATATATGTATATACCTGGTGGGATCTTTCGTTTCCGACAATATCTCCAAGAGTTCGTCGTTGGATAAAAAGAAAAATCGCGGAAAATATAATCTTTTCTTTTCCAAATAGGCAGCCAGTCCCTTTTGTATCAGATCTAGCAAATTTATACACTTTTTCAATCGTTCCAGCATCTTGTCGATTCCAACGACCGACATAACTAGAGGATCCGCTGCTACCGACAACATCATTTCTCTCCAAATCTGTGTGTGCCAAATTAATTACGCCATTTTCCTTGCCTGTGTCCCCGCGCTAATCAATCGTCGAACTTAAAATTAATCAAGACCGGCAAGCTGTCCGAACTTGATAAAAGACGAGCAACTATTAAAAATGAAAATTCGTTACGGCAGACCTTGTCCACGGCGCTAAAACGTCGTCCTTCCTCCGGCATTTGTTGCTGAATATCAGCCGACGAAAATATCGGTTCAAGGTACATCCATATCGCTTGGACTTGCAACCAATAATCGATGATACTTTGCAACAAGAGCAGCTTCGACTCCCAATCTCTGTGGTACGTAAATAGTGTATAGAAATAATGTACGTAAATAGAAATAAAGCAAAGTTGAAAATTAAAAGCTACTAACAAAGTCTCCTTCTCGAACGGCTTGATGTAGAGAGAATTTTTCATAGTTTGAGCCTTGATCAAGTGATCGTCCAGAAGCAATTGTATGTCGTCGATGCTCGCAATGACGTAGGTGCCTGTATCGCGATAAGGATTGACAACGAACGCGATCTCCGTCCAATCGAGATGCATCCGGACGAGTGCCCTTTCCAAGTTCCCTTCCTTCGTCGCTGCTTCCGATATTCCTTCGAACTTTGTTACGTAATCGGCTAAACCGTAATCGAGGATCTGCAATTGTACACACGATCTTCGTTCTTTCGACAGTGTTCTTTCAATCTGTTCGTCCAAGATTCGAACAGATTCGACGGTAGAGCCAAATCAAGAGGATGGCCAAGAGAGAAGAAAAAGGAAAACTGTACTTTGGCAAGCGTCATCGACTCGTCGACCTTTATGGGGAAACCGACAATCTCCGATATTTGTTCCCAGTGTCGACTCTTGAGGGAAGGATTCCCAAGAGTGGCAATTACAGGCATGTGCTCTTTGAATTCATCCATTTTCGTTCGTACGGTTTCGACGAGCCTCCTCGTTGTCGGCTCCTGTATGGATCTTTCCAACTTGTAGATCGTTCGCTGAGCAATCGTCGTCGCTGTCTCGATCGCCTCTGGTTCGTACGAGCCTATCATCGAATTCATCCACGCGTCGTAGTTTGTTAAAAATTCGCACGTCGTGTCGTACAGTCTTTTATACGGCGCCAATTTGTCCGCTGTCTAACAAACGTTAGCAGTCAACGTTAACAAACATGTAATAATGCACGCAACACAATCGCAACGCACAAGTACAAATAACACGTACAAATAGTACACGTACGTACCTAGGTGATTATTCATCCTTCAGTAGCCTATCCATTCAGTCGTATATATATATGTGTGTGTGTGTATATATATATATATATATGTGTGTGTGTAATGATACCGTGCTTGTACAACTTACCGTTTTTCGCAAAGGATAGTGGGACAATTGCCAACCAAACAGTTCCTCCTCTTCGTTAAATTCATCGATCGTATCCATCGCGGCGATCAGTTTGCTCTCCAAGCGATCAGCTTTCTTCTTATATCGATATATTTCCTCCACGTTGCCCCAATATTGCAGCTCGTTGCAATATTTCGCGTACATTTCCAGCTCTCGTTCAAACTGTTCCATCTTTCTCTGAAGGATGTTTTGGAATTCTCCAATCTTACTCGCAACTATCGATCGGTGTTGCTCGAAGATATCCGCAAGTTTGTAATACCTACTCGGTACGTCCCACAACGAAACATGAATAAATTTACATTCGTTCTTTCATTTCGTTCTTTTCATTCACTTTTCATTCGCTCGCTTACCATTGAAAGGCAAAATTATTGGTCTTCAACTCGACGGCACTCGAGATGGAATAATCCGACAAAACGAGTATATACCTCACAATTTCTTCCAGTCGATTTTCCAGTTGGCCGGTAGTTTCCGTTTCCGTGACGTTTATAAATTTTCGAACATTTATCAATTCCCTGGTGTTTGCTGGAACGCTGAGCGCACGGTCTACGATGCGTTGATACTCGTTCCCTATGCTGATGAATCGGTCAGTCGGATATCGCAACATTTACCTTTCGTTTAATATCGGTTACAATTACAATTACGCAAATTACAACACGCAAGCGTTTGGAACGCTCTTACGCACGCTGTACACACACACACACACACACACACACACAGAGTGAAAAGAAAGAATGGCCCTTACCCTCTAGATTTCTGTTGATACTCGCTAATCATTTTACCGGCCAATTCCTCTTTAAGATTCAGAGCTACAGTGGCGATATGCTTGATAATCTCTCCACGGTGGACAGTGAAGAACCCGGTGAAACAAGTTCGATTATACTCGACTTTTACAGAACGGGACAAACGATCGTAATTCGCGATTAATGTCCGATACTTGTCAAAATTTTCAGCTGTGTCGTACTTTAAGAATTCTCGTAGTTTATCGGTTTCCGAATCGTTTATAAAAGTCGCGTACTTTTCGAATTCACTCAGCTGCCTGATCGGGCCAATTTTCTCCCGGTCGATCAGCCGTCCAATCTCTTCCGCGTGCTTCGTCAAGCATTCTCGCGATATGTACGGCTACGGTACATATCGACAAATAATCGCACGTTTTTATCCAAAGGAACCAGAAAGCAGTCCACGCAGTATAGTATAGTATAGTATAGTATAGTATAGTATAGTATAGTATAGTATAGTATAGTATACTACGTGTTAGATATTCAAAGAATCAGAGCAGAGAAGTCGTTTGAAAAGTACCTGGAGCAATTTTCGATCGGTAACGATCGAGCTAACGTTCAGCNAGAAAGAAAGAAAGAAAGAAAGAAAGAAAGAAAGAAAGAAAGAAGGAAGGAAGGAGAAACTTTAATCTTCAAGACCAACTCGGTGGATTTAGTTTAGCGTACAAAACAAAATTTTCCATGTTTTTCACAAACGTGAATTTGAATTTTTATAAATTTTTCAAAGAGAATTACTCAAATTTTTCATTCTGTTTTCAACATTGGAAAATGTTGAAATATCTTTGAAAAGGAACAACGAACCGAGTGAAGGACTGCGAGTGAAACGACGTACGATTCTTCTTCTTGTCAAGTGGTAACTAACAGTTTCAAACATGGACAAGTTTTCATCGAGTATCTGAATAACTTTGCGGGTAAATGTATATATATATATATATGTGTGTGTGTGTGTGTGTGTGTGTGTGTGTGTGTGTGTAATACCGCAATTAAAATTCCTCGAATTTTCGGTAACCAATGCTTGGCAAGCTCCTCTTTTATCTCAGAGCACATCCTTGAAACGATCCTTTCGAAACTGCCGAGATCGTACGATGTCTCGCGTGCTGCCAATTCTCTTCCATTTATGAGTTTGCAGTCACTGTTGTATCAGAAGACGTAAACGCATTATCAGAAGCGTGCATGTCAGAACAGCAGGCAATTACTTCTAATTAGCTTCTAGCTAAACAATCTAATTTCTAATCTGTCATTGTGCTTGGATCAGCGTTATCCAAACTTGTGCAACCGAGTGTTGTGATTGCGAGAAAGAAAGGAGAACGCCTCACTGCGGTGCAATGGATCTGTCCATCGATCCACCTGAATTCTTAGAAATTTAACGACGAGAATTCGGCAGAGAATTTTGCGCAAAGCAATCGCTCGGTCGTGCGAATAAGAAACAGCCGTCGAGCTGAATAAGAAACCAACCTGAATTCGCGATACCAATAATCGATAATTCGTCGTACAACAGGACGATACAGTATAATTCTTCTTTCGAGCCTCGCCCTGTTCCATCGATAGCTGACCTCGTGTTCTTTCGGAAATCGTGCTCTTTCGAATCTTTGCTCGTTTATTTCGAATCCAGTAAACTGCAAATCAAATCGTATCATTCCATCTTTAAACTCGTTTCGAACGATTTCATTAATACGTGTGATACGATATTGTTACACCAATATCATCACGCTTGTTGTCTGATTTCACTTGACAGTAAATATCAGACCAAATAGAAAACGAATGTCGTCCTCTGTCGTCTCACACGGAATTTGAGAATATCCTCGACGACACGCGCGCGGATCCTCGAGCCGACTCGAATATATCGACTTGCGAGAGAATTTAATTAAGTTAAATTAAAAGGATACGAAACTCTACACGTACCTCTTTCAACGAACAATACATCGAGTCTCCGATAACAAACTCTACAACTGACATTTTCACGTTCAATACATATCCCTCCTTTGCTTCCTCTACCAAACGATTCAACGATTCTTGAAATTTCTCTTTCCATTTGGTCGGCACACGTTTCAGTATATTCTTCAGAAGATGGACGTCCATTGCTCCCACGTAAGTATCGTCGATGCCTCGGGTCAAATAATAGTAGTAGCGTAAAATGTCATCGTTATTTTCCACGATCACGTCCTCTTCCGCCTCTTCCGCCTCTTCCACTTCTTCTCCTTTCCCCGTCTTTTCTTCCATCTTACGAAACACTTTTCCCTTTTCTCTCTTTCCCATTCTCTGCTTCATCGCATCGATCAGCCGAGCACGAAACTTTTCCCTTTCTTGGCACAGCGATAAATATTTGTACATATCTTTGAAATATTTAATTACTCTCTCTCTCTCTCTGGTAATAATTCACCCAATTGCAGAGCAACGTCGCGTACGATACGTGAATCTGCCTCGCTCGAGTATACGATACTCTGAAAGTATACGTATCGATATTCTACTTGTTTCCAAGATTTTTTTCAAACCCAACCATAAACACGGATGTGAGTGCACATATTTGCCAAGTAAGTACTTGGTTCTCCAAGCAGAATATTCTCCAAGTAAAATATAGAGATATATTCCAGTTTTGTATTGTCGTGAAATATAATATAACGCTGTCTGCTCGAAAACCTCCTAACTACGTAGCTGTATATATGTATATATGTAAATAGTTACCACGCATAGAGTTAAATCGATAGGTCGATAGGTCTTACGCGAATAAGTGTCACGCATGACACGAATCGCTACTACAGCACATCGAGCCGACATTTTCTTTTCAATTGTCTCATATTGTCGCAGTCGTAGTACTTGGAATCAAGCGATAGTTGCTTTTCAAATAATAATTTGCCAATCTAGAGAGTACGTAAGTTTTTCTTTTTCCCAATCCAAACCATTCATAATTTTCGAATCCGCCGATAATTAGCAATTATACACGGACAGTACGTATTTGGATTTATTCAAACTTTTAACTTTAAAGCGTGACTTTGAATTTGATTATCGAGTTTTACAATACACGCATGTAATATGTACGTACGTGTGTTTAAAAATTATCTGTACCTTGTATAATATGTATAATATGTATTTTTTATGTGTATATATATATATATATATATATATATATATATATATATATTCACAATATGACACGTAATATATTCGAACAACGACCAGATGGAAAATAAATACAAAGAAATTGGAATTGGAATTGTTTGAAGAATAAAAAACTGTCCAAGTACTTGTGTGACCTATATACATTTACTTTCATCCGTTTCAAAGCACCTGTCTAATATTCCTTTTTGCTTTCGCACACTACAATACAACGTAAAATGTACATATGTAAAATGTCTAAACAAAATTTTAATTAATTTTAATTAAAGGTTTAGCATCTGTTAATGATAGATTATATTCCATCTATCCATCTATATAATCTATTATCAACAGATACGCAAAAATTAATAATTGCATTTGCAATAATTACGCAACTTGGAGTCACTGAGTCTATACATACATGCATGCATACATACATACATACATACATACATACATACATACATACATACATACATACATACATACATACATACATACATACATACATACATACATGTATATATATATTCACAGACATTCACGTGTTCAACGTGATTATATTATTACGTGCTATTC
>NIPQ01093138.1:0-22953 GCA_002806875.1 Lepidotrigona ventralis hoosana
ATTGATCCTCGCTCTCCCCGTGGCCCAGTCGTCCGTATCGACCTGAAATCGTTTGTGTTGCGCTCTCTTTCGTTTTCTCCTCTCTACAGCCAGCAAATTGTGTAGTAGCGGTAGTAGTGGTAGTAGTGGTAGTAGTAGTGGTAGTAGTAGTAGTAGTAGTAGTAGTAGTAGTAGTAACTGTAGTCGATTGGTACCTTTTCCCCAGGTGTAAAGCCAACCGGCGCTCGTGATTGCCGCGCTGTGATGGCCACCGCAAGCAATGTCGACGATCTCGGTGCCCAACAGCTGGTCGATCAACTTTGGCCGCTCGTACGAGGTCCTGTTTCCGTGTCCTAGTTTCCCGTCGTCCCCTTCACCCCAAGAGTAAACGTGTCCCTCGGAGCTCAGGGCAAGGCAGTGTTTGCCTCCCGAGTTCACAGCCACTTTTTTCACGAACACATGCTGGATAGATTCCAAGAGAGTCGGTACCATGACAGAGTCCGTTCCTCCGATACCTAGACGGCCGGCGGCGCCGTAACCTGTGTGATGACGCATGCAAATCGTAACGCGAAAGTTGAGAAAAAAATGAGGAGAGAGAGAGAGAGAGAGAGAGAGAGAGAGATTTACCGGTTGCATAGACCTTGCCGTCGGCAGTGACGGCGAACAAAGTTTGCTCGCCGCCGGTGAGTTGAACCGGTCGAAGGGCGGACAAGCTCTCGCAGAGGACGGGCAGTTTCACCTTGGCGCCCTCGAGGCCGCCCAGTTGGCCGCGATGATTGTGACCCCAGCCGTAAATGGCGCCAGAACCGTCCCACGACAACGTCCAGTCTTCCGGGCGGCGGTTCAGCCACTGCAACAGCTGTTCGTCGTGCTCCTGCTTGAACAGCTCGTGACTCTCGTGGTCCCGGGTGTTGGTCGTGCTGGCGCTGCTGGCCTCCTCGTCGTCGACGTTGATCATCTCGTTGATACGTTTGGTAACCTCGAGGCAGAACGGCTTCGGCAGGGGCGCCCGATTGACGAGAGACTTTGCGACCCGGGCGGACAGGCAGTACCTTCGGAACCACGACCACTTGTGAATCTCCGAGCAGCACTGCATCCCGTCGAGCTCGAGGTCGCAGGCGAGCGCGACCAGGACCTTGAAGAAGTCGCTGTGCATCAGCTGTTTGCCACCGCGGACCAACGGATCCTCGTACGTGTACTGTCTGAGCAAAGCTTTCGGCAGGGAGCCGAGCAGCGAGGTGAGGGCCACCTCCGGCCGTATTCCCGTATTCCCGCTGGTGTACACGACTTGCAACTTTCTCAACGCCCACATCCGCTGCTGGGCGGACAACACGCTCAATTGGCTGCACTGGGCCAGCGTGGCGGCCAGCCGGCTGGCGATGTTCCTGTCCAACGTGATGAGCGCGTTGTCGAGCAACGACTCGGCGAGCGCGATCGCCGGCTGCGAGAGCACCGCTCTGTCGGAGATACGCTCGTGCGGCGAGAGGGTGAAGAGGACCGGGTAGACGGTGAATCGCCATCCCCAGCCGTTCACCGACCCGTCCGAGGAGAATCGCCATCGAAGCTCGTCGCCGGGTATTCGAATCTCGCCGGACCACTCGCTCCATTCTCTGCCGGACTTGACCGCCAGCACCCGATTGCTCCCGTCCATGATGGTCAACGGGTCGTGGCGTCTCTCGGTGGAGCAACGCCGATCGAACTCGAGGCGGAGGCACTCGGCGCCGGGCACCATCACCTGCCCGGTCAACGTGGTGCCGTCGATGTACGGGTGCGGGCTCTCCTGCACCACCGGCTGCGGCGTTTTGTCGCCCTTGTTGTTGCTCGAGTTGGCCACCGTGTCCTCCAGCTCGGTGATGCACAGCTCCAGCAGCATGCTGCGAATCGAGTGGTTCGCCTTGGCCAGCGCGATCAGCACCGAGGATATCGTCTCTCTCGCCCCTTTGCACACCCTGCTGCCAACCGCCAGCTTCAGCAGATCGACCAACATTCTCGCGTCCTCCTCGGTCAACGTGCAGGTGAAGTCGTCGAGGTTCGGATAGTCCGTGGTGGCGGTGGCTCCCTCGCCGACTATCTGAGCGTTGGACGTGAGCGTGGCCGCGATGATCACGCTCATCGCGCTGCTCGACATTTTCGACGCGCGCGACGACAAGCTCGCCGAGCTAGACATGGAACACGGAGGCTGGAACACGGCGGAGGAGCAGGAGGCCACCAACGGGTAGTCCTCGGACTCGGGGCTCGTTCGCGGACTACTGTTGATGTTGACGGTAGTGACCAAGTGCGCCAGTTCGGCCGCGTTCGCCGGTGCTTCTCCGCCGCCCTGCGCGCTCTCCCCGACGTTCGGATAGACGTTCTGATGGCCGCTGGTGGTGCTGGTTGCGTTTATGGTCGTCGTCGTCGTCGTCGTCGTCGTCGCGGCCGCTTCGTTCGGGCCGCTGCTCGTCGAGGAGGAGGCGGCGGCGGCGGCGACGGCGGTGGCTCCTCCTCCTACTCCTACTCCGTGGCAACCGACGACGACGGTGTTGCCTCCGGACGTCGACTTCAACGTCGAGGAGGCGTGATGATGACTCCGCAACGCCGTCACCACGATGATTCGAGCTTGTATTATGCGAAGAGCGTTGATCACGTGCTGCAACGCCTGTTGCTTCGCCACGTTGCTCTCGAGCGACAGGATGATCCTGGAGAGGGACGGCCGGTTGCCGGAGGAGGACGGTGTCGTCGCCCCACCGACGGAACTTTGGTTGACGAGGAGGACCGTGTCGCCGGTGCTGGCCGGTGGAAGCGAGGGATGATGGCTCGTCTTCGAGGTGACGCCGATCTCCGCTATCCCACTGCTGTTACCACCGCTGCCTTTGAACTTGAGAGACGTTTGACCGAGTGGATCCTTGGCGGTGGGGAACATGACCGGTTCTTGATTCTTGGCGGCCGGCTGGTCGGTCAATACCCAGGCGACGCTGTGACTGGAGCCGCAAGAGACCCGATTCACTCTGGCGTCGTCCAGCTCGTGGACCACCGACGGCTTCTTGTTGACGATGGTCGAGCCGTTTCCCTGCTGGCCGTGGTCGTTGTCGCCCCAGGCGTACACCTGGCCGGTGCTGGTCACCGCCAGGCAGTGAAGCGCCCCGACCGCCACGTGTATCACCTTCTTGCCGCGAAGGCCCTCGACCATGGTCGGTTTGCGTACGTGGTGGTCGTTGCCGTGACCAAGCCGAAAGTAATCGCCCTTGCCCCAGGTCCACACCTCGCCGTACTTGGTCAAAGCGAGGGAGAACTGAGCGCCGCACTCGATCTGCACCACTCCGAGACCGTTCAGTCGGTCGATCAAGAGCGGCGTGTAACAACCGTCGCTGCCGCCGCGACCCAGCTTCCCGAAGTCGCCGTCGCCCCACGAGTAGACCGAGCCGTCGGCGGTCAACGCCATCGTCTGCGCGTCCCGGCTGCCGCACGCCACCTGTATCACCCGCTGGCCGACCAACGACTGCACCAGCTTCGGCTTTAGCTGGCTGGCCGTGTCGCCGTGGCCCAGTCGGCCGTACTCGCCAAGGCCCCACGTGTACAGCTCCCCGCTGCTGGTTATCGCGGCCGAGTGGCCGGAGCCGCACGCCACGTCCCGTATCCTCTTCAATCGCAGGCACTCGATCAGCCTCGGCTTGTCCAACGAGACCGAGTTCCCGTGTCCGAGCTTCCCGTCCTCTCCCTCGCCCCACGAGAACACCTTGCCGTCCTGGGTCAAGGCCAGCGCGTGCTTCCCGCCGGAGTGCACCGCCACCTTCTTCACCACGTATTGGCTGAGGAACGGGATCGCTTTCGGCTCGCAGACGTTGCTGTCGTCGCCGAGGCCCAGCCGACCGTTCGTCCCCTCCCCGCAGGCGTACAGTTTCCCCTCGTGGCTCACCACGAACAATGTCTTGCTGCCACCGGCGATGTGGACCGGTTTCAACATGGAGAGAACCTCGCTGTAAATCGGTAGCTTGATCTTTGATCCCTTCAACCCGCCGAGCTGATCCTTGTCGTTCAATCCCCAGACGTAAACGGCCGAGTGCTGCTGCTGCTGCTGCTGCTGCTGCGACGTTGTTGTTGCTGTTTGTTCGGTTGAGGTTGTCGTTGTCGTTGTCGTTGTTGCTGCTGCTGCTGCTGCTGCTGCTGCTGCTGCCGCCCGCTGCGGCGGCGTGTTGTTCATCTGTTCCTGGATAATCTCCCAGTCCGAGGCGAGAAACGAGACGGACGTGGTCAACTGATTCTCGAACGTCTTCCTCTTGCCGATGATCTGCAAGCCGCGTATCTTGCAGTCTATCCCGCCGTTTCGGCACTGCTTGATCGCTATCTCGATGCACGGGTAGTACTCCTTGCTGTCCTGGAGGAGGAGGACGCTGGTGTCGGTGTGCCGGACGCTGATGGTCGCCAACTCGACCAGACCGTTGAACGACTCGCCGACGTTCACCGCGACCAGCGACGGCATGTAGCTGCTGTCCTGCGGGTTCACCGTGATCTTCAGCGAGTGGACCAGTATGCCCGGCAGCATCTCCATGCGGATCCAGTGTTTGCCCTGGGAGCCGCAACTCTGCCAGTAGAGGCCGGACCCGTCCACCAGCCGGGTCGCCCAGCTCTCGCGCGACGAGACGCTCAACGTTCGCACGCACTTTGACCAGTCGTCGATCAACGACGACGACGACGACGACGACGACTCGGCCGCGTAGTCTTGCCTGTGGTATCTTCCCGGCTTGCCGGCGTACACCGCCGCCGAGCCGGGCTCCGCGATCCGATTGAAGCCGTGCCGGTGGCAGCGTTTCGTGTAGAAGCAGTTCTCGCAGAGGTTGTACGTCTCGCAGTACTTGCACTTGAAACGCGGGCCGGATATCGGCAGCAGGTGGCACGAGTTGCACGAGACCGAGTGATGGCACGAGGGCACCCGCTCCATCTCGATCGCGCAGCCGGTCCAACCGCTCTGCTGCGGAAAGTCCACCGACACGTCCTTCCCGTTGTTTATGATGCCAGTTATCACGCCGACGCTCTGATGGTTCACCGAGCCCCACTTGTACTTGGGCACCGCCACCGACCCCTTCACCCGTACCTTGTCGCCGATCTTGAGCGTGGCCGGCCCCCCGCCGCCCGGTATCGTCGGCGGATGGCCCAGCAGCTCTATGTGGATGAACCGGACCCAGTAGGTGCCGCCTTTTCGCTGCCAAGCCACCTGAACGTTCAGATCGTGCAAACCCTCCGGATCGATCTTGATCACCTGGCCGACGTCGCCGTACTCCACCTCCTCGTAGCTCTTGCAACACCGCACCAGCATGCCCGCCGTCAGGTTGTCCCTCACGTAGATCGCGTACTCGTCCACCGAGAGGAAGTCAGAGCGTTTCATGTAGTTGGGCGGCGGCATCATCATCATCATCATCATCATCGTCGTCGTCGTCGTCGCCGTAGTCGCCGTAGTCGCCGTCGTCGCCGTCGCTGCCGTCGCTGTCGTCGTCGTCGTCGTCGTCGTCGTTGTCGTCGAGGAGGAGGCTATCGCCGCGTCGTGCGTCGACAGGGATTCGTCCATGTTCTCGCTGCTCGAGTCCTCCTCCGGATCGGACAGCCCGTACACGCTGGACAACGTCTCGCTGTCGCTCAACGCGGCGTCCGGGTTCTCCAGCAACCAGGCGACCACGCTCTCCGCCGTGATCAGCACGGTCGTCGCCGTGCTCAGGCTCTTGATCGCAAATTCCACGCTCCTCTTTGGGAAGCCCATCTCGGTGAGTTGCGCCACCAGCGGGCTCATCGCCGGTGGACTCTTTCGTCCGCTGCTTTTGCAGTGTTTCTTCTGGCTGGACGTCAACGACACCAGGGAACAACAGTCGGACACCGGCGAATCAGGTTCCGAGACGCCCGACGCCATTCCCATTCCCATTCCCGTTGTCGTGGTCGTCGTCGCGGTAGTGGTGGTGGTGGTGGTGGTCGTCATCGTCGTCGTCGACGCTGCGGCACCTCGAATCGGCGAGTGTCTCAGCTCGGAAGCGAGGTACTGAGAAACCGCCAGAGCCGCCTCTTCCAGTTCCTTGCGCTTGAATATCGGTTTCAACGGTTGCGGCCTCGTGGCTCGTATCAGCATCTCTTGGAACAAGGTTGTTCGCTTCCTGTTGCGACAACCGTCTCCTCCTATCCCCCCACCGTCCCCCGTGTAACTGTCCACCACGGTCTGCTCTCCTCCGTTGACCACCAGATTCACTTCGTGACTCTGACCATCGCTCTGACAACTTTTCACCATCTCGCTTCCTCCGACGTTCTCCAACTTGTCGTTGTCGTTGTTGTTGTTGTTGTAGTTGTAGTTGTTGCCGCTGCCATTGTTGTTATTGCTGCCGTTCTTGTTCTTGTTCTTGTTTTCGTTGCTTTTCCCACCACTTTTCGCCTCGTCATACTCGTTCTCATCGTCGTCGCCGTCGTCGTCGTCGTCGTCGTCGTCACCATCGTCGCCGTTGTTCTCTTCCTCCTCCTCTTCCTCCTCGTCGTCGTCGTCGTCGTCGTCGTCGTTGCCGCCGTTCCCCTCCTCATTGTTGTCGTTCTCAGCCTCGTAGTTGTTGTCGTCCTCGATCCGCTCGCTATGGCAAACAGCGATCGTGGGACACTTCACGCCGTCCTTGTCGACCCATTGTCGACCGTTCACGTCGCAGATGCTCTCTTCGTCGATGTGATGATGATGATGATGATGATGATGATGATGATGATGAAGATGATGCTGTTGCTGCTGATTCTGATGATGATGATGGTGGTGGTGGTGGTGATGATGACGATGACGATGATGATGATGATGATGGTAATGATGACGATGATCGTGTTGCTGCTGGTGTTGCTGGCTGTGCTGATAGTTGTAATAGTTGTTATAGTTGTTGCTGCTGTTGTTGTTATTGGTGGTGGTACTGCTGCTACTGTTGTTGCTGCTGCTGCTGCTGCTGCTACTGTTGCTACTGCTGCTGTTGCTGTTGCTGCTGTTGGTGCAGCTGTTACCGTTGTCGATCGCGCATCTCAGTATCTTTCTCAACTTTGTCTGATGATCCAAGAGAATCTTGCCGGCGTTCAACGCGGCGAGTTGCTGTTGCTGGCTGCGCAGGATGGACGCGTTCACCGAGCCGGCGATCACCGGCATGCCGTTCGGCCTCTTGTCCATCGCCCGATGGCCGAGCAGCAAGCTGACCCAAGTGAAGACGAACGAGTCCGGCATGGGCATCCGGTCCAGCCGAAACTTCTCGCCGAGTGGCTTCACGCCGAAGAACGGCAGCTTCTTGCGCGTGTTGTCGTCGTGCATCTGCACCAAAATCTTGGAACGTTTGGTGAATCTACAGACGGTGGCGAGCTGTCCGTCCACCTCGACCAGGCCGCCGATTCTCGGCCTGTCGTCCAGACCGCCGAGCACGATCAGTGCCGCCATCACGGTGTCTTGAATGTTGACGCTGTTCTCGCCGCCGTTCTCGTTCAGCTGTATGTGAAACAGCGGACCGTCGCTCAACAGGTCGGCAGCGAGGGAGAGCTTCGAGGCGAGGAACGCGTTCACCGTGGCGTTCCACTTTGGCAGGGAATGCAGGTATCTGACGAGCGACACGAGCTCCTCGACCACGGTCGAGCTGTGCGAGGCGGTCAACGAGACGCGGCACTTGTTCGAGTAAAGCTCGCCGCCGCCGCCGCCAGCCGCCAGGTTGCAGCAGAGCGCCACGTGGCCCATTATGCGAAAGATCCTCTCGAGGAATGGCGCCTGGCTGGGGATGTCGGCGTTCTGCCACGAGGGGAGAACCGCGGTCAGCAGACGCACCGCCATTATCTGCTTCTCCAGGTTGGGATTCGCTTGCTCGGCGATGATGTTGAGGAGGAAGTTGAGCCAGGCCTTGGTGCTGAGGGACTTGCAGAGTTCGGTGGACTTGGCGATGGCTCTCAACGAGCCGAGAGTCGCCCAGGTCTCGTGGTGTTCGCGCGCGAGCTGCGAGCGCGCGTTCAGCTGGCGGTTGTACGCGACGGAGAGGATGCCGCGCAACACCGAGGCCAGTGTCTTTATGGCCGAGGGGGTGACGCGGTCGGCCTCGATGCCGCAGCAGAACAAGAGTACGCGAAGCACCGTGACCGAGGCGGATTTCAGGCAGGTGGTCGGATGCACCTCCACCATTCCCGCCGAGTCGTTTCTCTTCTTCTTGTCGTTCGCTTTCGTCATCAACTCTGTCATCGCCGGCGAGTCGACCTCGCTGTCGGTTTCCGGCGGTGTCGGCGGCTCTGCCAGCTTCAGATCGTACTTGCCCTCCTTGCCCATGCGGTACGAATTGGTCGCCCCGTTGTCCCACTGCACGCGAATCCAGCCGTCCTCGCCGAGTTCCCCGATCACTCGACCTTCGCCTGGCGGCGGACCGTCCTGGTCGCCCCACTTCCAGTCCACGCCGCGCACCACTCTCGTCCCGATCTTCATCAACGCGGCCAGCTCCATCCCGGTCAGTTGCACGCTCTGCGGCTTGCTTTTCTCCAGACTGTCCTCGTAGATGATCGTGACCGGCGCGTCCTTCGGTCCCCCTCCTCCTCCTCCCCCTCCTCCCTTTCCGCTCCCATCTGCGTCGGCAGCATCGTCCAACGTCGAGTTCGACGACGGCCCGATCTGTCTCAGCAGCGTCAACACGCTCGACACGCAGCCAGTGTTGATTAGCAAGCCGATCTCGTTCGCATGTTGGTAGTTGGTCAGCATGCCCAGTATCGTCAACAAGAACCGTGCCCTAGGCAATTTTCGCAGCCAGGTGTACGTCCCTTGGTTCACGCTGCTCTTGTCGCTCATCTTGTTGTTGTTGTTGTTGTTGTTGTTGGCTGCTGCTGCCCTTGCCGGGTTGCTCGGCACTTCCGCCTGGACCACGTACGCTCGCAACGCCTGCACCGCCCAACGGGTGATCTCCGCCTCCGCCAGGATGATCTTCGACTTTTGGTAAGGCGTCACCGACCGAATCTCCTCGAGGCAGTGCGTTATCCCCTCGGCCAGCGACTTGTTCTCGTGGGAGAGGCCGAGCCAACCGTTCAGCAACGAGTACTTTACCGACGTGACCACGTAATCCTTCTTCAGCAGCTGCTGCATCATCAGGATCCCCTGTTCGCGCAGCTTTGCCCGCTGCATCTGGCAGTACATCGCTCGACGCAGCGTCTCCACGTCTCCGCTGTCCTCGGTTATCACGAAGTTTATCATGTTCACCATCAGCTCGTTCGAGTCGATGTTCAGAGTCCTCTGCCTCGCCCTTTCCCTTTCGCTCGCCTTGCTCCTCTTCTTCTTGCCCGTCGTCGACGAGTTTTCCACTCCCTTTGGCGCGAAACTCTGCGACATCTGTGACACCGAGGTTGGCGTCGACATCTGCGTCGGTGTCAACGTTATCGTCGTCGTCGCCGTCGTTGACGTCGCTGTCGGCGTCGGTGTCGACGTTGGTGTTATTGCTGTTGGCGTTATCGTTGTTGTTGTTGTTGTTGTTGGTGTTGTTATTGTCGTCGTCGTTGTCGTCACCAGCGCTGTCGCTGTCGTGGTCATCGTAGTCATCGTAGTCACCGTCGTGAGTGTCGGTGTTGACGTNGCAGCAAACGTAACAACTAACTGTTCACCTTTTGTGCATTCTTGCCTTGGTTTAGGAACTACATATTTATACAGAAGTTCAAGAGTACGCTCGAAGCAAGAGAATTTCATCATTGTATATGGAATCTGACGAAGCCACAAAGGTACTAGCCCTTTATAGAAACCGCTAAGACCTTCTTCACCATGTATTTTTGGCATAGCTTCTCTTAAAGTATTTGCAAATCCTGGTGTAGTCTGAATTTTGACCTGTAAAAATATTAAGTACGCTTCATACAATATCGCAATAACTGTTTAAAGAAACTTACATACGATACATATATTGAACATGGACCATAAAGTAAAATAAGATAAATATCAAGAGGAACAACTAGAGAATAAAATAATTTTATTTCATTTTTTTATGTCAAAATGACAAAATGTCTTGCAATAAAAACACAAATAAAAGAAAAATGTCAAAATAAACAGATAAAATAAGTACATCTGATGATATAAAGCATCAAAATAATTATAAATATAAATGCAAAAATAATTTATAATTACTTTAGAAGCTTCAAGAGGAGCTAGACCAATATCAGCGAAAAATTCTGCAGACGCTGAAGAAACTAGATATAAAGATGTCCTATATTCATACGACACTTCTTCTCCAACAAGATTCGAATAATATACTTTAAAGACTTCATAAAGTCCAAATTTGAACATTCCTTGAATGGAATAACCAAAGAATGTAGGGGCCCATCCTTTAACCAAACCTCGAGTTCCATCTTCAGCTAAAGTTACCTAAATAACAAAATACTCATTAGATTAATTTCTTATTTACATAGGATAGAATATAGTAGATAGCTCATTGCTAACTTTAAATCCATTGAAGACTGATTTATATTTCTCAGGGTCCACTTGAATACGGCATTTTACCAAATCTAAAGGGGTGACCATAGTATGAGTGATACCGCACGATAGAATACCACCCAAGCCACATAGCAGAAAATATTTATTCGATCCAAATTCACAGCTATCTAAAAATGAAGATAAAACTATTATAATTCTTCTTTTATATATATATATATATATATAAATTTACACAAAATTATAAAGGAAGATTCTCAGATATAATAATTTTTTGAAACTTATCCTTTAACTTCAGATTCACTGAACAATCCGTACTGTAATAATAAATTATTAGATTACAGATAATAATAATCGTTTTTTCAAATAATCTTTTTGATCGACAAGATAAAAAAAAAAAAAAAAAAAAAAAAAAATTTTTTAAANTATTGTTGATCAGCTGTGCGTGCAGAATTCGAAATTTGGCAATAATTCAAAAATTGGTATGAACGATCTTACTATCTCGATCTAATCCAATAATAAACTTTTCAAGTACAGGATAATTATGTTCTCGGTCGCGGCCACTGTACGCTATTATTTTTATTCGAATGTCAAGCAAGGCTATGAGGACATCCGCACGCGGAATTTGCGACAAAATGGCTGCTTCTTATGCAACTCTTCGCATTGCCATCAACAATCGAGTGTGAAGAATATTTTATTAAATTGCTCTTTACATCAATGTCCTTTAAATTAAATAACAGCGAAATTGTGGCATTCGAGAGTCCCACGAATACCACAGTTTCGTTAAAAAGAAATCTAAACTGTAAAAAAAAAAGGTAATAAAAACAGAAATATGCACATGAGAACAAATAACGATATAATACACCACGCGGTCAAATCTATACATTTGTTACATAAGTTTTACCGCGAGACCGCTGAAATATTTAATTATCAAAATTATTGGAAGGCGTATATAGTTTTTGACGCAATTTTCGTTTTAGAAAATGATATCTAGATCACAAGATAATTAGCTAGTGATAATTACACGGAATGTTAGAAATAATGTTTTATATATTATATAATAATATGTGTAATCGTCGATCAATTCGAAATCTTTCTGTGAAATATGACTGAATTAGATATTTCGATTGCAAGAAAGAGAGGAAAATCGATTCTCAGTGAATGCATATCGATAATCTGAGTACGATGGACGAAAGTTGTGTTTCTTGAAATCCTCATGAGAAAAAAATCCTCAGTCATTGTTAATTGAATTATTATTACTTAAGTTGTGCGTGAAAGTTACTCGTAATTACTAACCTCCTGCTGCTGTAGAAGCAGCCGCGATGTGCCGATTCCTGACAAGTGTTTGTACGAGTTCGTTCTGCCCCTGACACTTGGCTGTCACGAACGGTGTTCCGAATGGATTCGTTTTCGCTACATCCAATATTGAGGGCCACATTTTCCCTTTCTCACTTCACCTGCATACACCAGCAAACAACGTGTAATTTTTCTGTAATAATTGTATTGATGCGATAACGACTGGCTACAAAACCTCGATAAAACGCGAGCCTTGCCCTTGCCTGGTAGAGAAAGAGTGGCCAGAGACTTTGCTAACAGAATCCGTTTAGTAACATGATCCATCGATTATAATATATTCTATAGATAGGAAACTCGTATATAGAAATCCGGAAATCCCGCACGCCTATGCAAATTGAATTTTGTTAAAAAGACATAAATAATTTTTTATAATTAACACATCTGTATAAAATCGTAAATACGTTATTTTGTAATTAAAATTCAATTTTTTTCTTTTCATTCATATTCTTCCTTATTCTTTTCATTAATTCCTTTAATTAGCAAATGGGATAAATTTAACTTGTACAATTATGGGTGTATGTGTACAACGTAGGGAATTAATTAGTTGCAAATAAATATTGCGAAATAACTGGATGATTTGTTCGTGTGATTAATATTGATTAAATTTAAGAGTAGAAAAATAATTAATTTTATCTTTATTAATTTATCCTTTAAACGAACGTATTTAATATGAGTGACCTGACGGTTGCAAAAGAAATGTATTAACAGTTAAAGTTATTTTTCAACAAAGATTGAAAAAACAATTAACAATAAATTAATAATACAATCATGTATTACAATTACAACGTTTTAAATCTGAAAAGAGCTTAAATATAGTTGCCCAATATTGTTCAATATTCAACTATCCCTCGAAAAGTCGAGTCTACGTAGAATATATTCTCAATGACTGTTGCATTTTGTTTATAATCTTCGTAAACAACATTTTATTACGATTTATTAAAAATGATTTTTATTTTTACCAACGTACAAACTCTAAGACACATGACAAAGAGAACTCCAATATTTTTGCACCGTAACAAAACTGACGAGGCATGTGTTGCCAATAAATTAGAAGATTTAATAGATTTGGACAAGGTAATATAAATTCTTACAAAGATCTTTCATGGAATACAATAGAATTTTATTTTATTTCTCGTTGCCAGCCGATCGATATGGAGAATCCATTTAAGAAAGAACGAAAAGTATGTATATTATGCAAATTAAACATTGATCCAGATTATAAAAACATACGTTTGTTATCTCAATTTCAAAGTCGTCATACAGGTAGAATTTATGAGAAACATGTAACTGGATTATGCGATTATAAACAAAAAAAAGTGGTGCAAGAAATAAAAAAAGCACAACAGGCTGGTAATGTTTCTTTTTATTTTAACGTTACTTTACCTTTGCAGCAATGTATATATTGTTATGTTTAATGATTTTTTTTCTATCTTAGGTCTAATGGGTTATACGACCAAGGATCCTAAGTTTGCTAATGATCCTATGTTGTTCAATCCTAATTTTCCATTCAAGCCACATAAATATTAAGTGTAAAGTATAAAACTTATAGGCTTATTCATTATTCATTATTCACTTTTATTTGAAAATATGTACATATGTAATATAAAAATACAATAAAATATAATTATAAATTATTGTAGGATATTTTTTTTTTTTTAATATTTACTCGTTTGACAGAATGTATTGATAGTTTAATAGAATGTATCTTCATCAATAGAGAAGCGAACTGTATCAGGATTAATATTAAATGAAGACAAAATTTCGGATATTTTCACTGCTTGACCATTTTTTTCTTCTAAGCTATTTTGATAATTTACAAGGGCACTTTGGCAACATTCTGTCCATTTTTTTATAGCACCTTCTATACTTTCAGCTTTGTTCTTTAAGTACAACGATAAACAATGATGAATATTTACAATTTCTAATATATAATATAAACAAAAAAAAGTGGTGCAAGAAATAAAAAAAGCACAACAAGCTGGTAATGTTTCTTTTTATTTTAATGTTACTTTACCTTTGCAGCAATGTATATATTGTTATGTTTAATGATTTTTTTTCTATCTTAGGTCTAATGGGTTATACGACCAAGGATCCTAAGTTTGCTAATGATCCTATGTTGTTCAATCCTAATTTTCCATTCAAGCCACATAAATATTAAGTGTAAAGTATAAAACTTATAGGCTTATTCATTATTCGTTATTCACTTTTATTTGAAAATATGTACATATGTAATATAAAAATATAATAAAATATAATTATAAATTATTGTAGGATATTTTTTTTTTTTAATATTTACTCGTTTGACAGAATGTATTGATAGTTTAATAGAATGTATCTTCATCAATAGAGAAGCGAACTGTATCAGGATTAATATTAAATGAAGACAAAATTTCGGATATTTTCACTGCTTGACCATTTTTTTCTTCTAAGCTATTTTGATAATTTACAAGGGCACTTTGGCAACAGTCTGTCCATTTTTTTATAGCACCTTCTATACTTTCAGCTTTGTTCTTCAAGTACAACGATAAACAACGATGAATATTTACAATTTCTAATATAATTTGTCATTGTATGCATAATTTTACCTTTTTTTTATATAACAATTCAGTTTTCAAAGTTTCAATTGAATTTTCCTTCTGCCGTATTCTCTTTTTCAGTGATTTCAAATCAGCTTGATATAATTTTTCTGTTACTTCAATATCGGTATGTTTGTTACAACTTTCTTCGTCTAAATGTAATTTTTTGGAAGAAGAAGGTGATTGTTGAAAAAGCAATCTTTTTGCTACAGATACTTTTCTGTTTTATAATAACATAAAAATTATGAATGAAACTCAATTTGTTATTAAATCTCAAAAAATGTCCTTTTACTTACAATGATGTTTCATGTGTCTTTAATTTTGGAGTATTTGTATGATTTTTTTTATCATCATTTTGAGGTGTATTAAATGGAGACCTAAAAGGTTTATTTACACCTTTACTATTTCTAAATGGCCTAGCACTCATATTTCTGAAAATAATATATATTTAATTGACATTTGCAACAAAATTTTATTGCTATTTATATTTTATGTAATTTAATGAAATATTTATACTCAAGCAATATATTCACACATTTGTGTCAGCATTATACATATTATACACATATATTTAACAATTTTGGATGTATTGAATTTTTATTAAACAACTAGAATTTCAATACTAATATATTTCATGGTATTTATATTTCTGTCTTTCTTTAATGAAAAATGCGTTTTCACGAACATTAAAGTATTAGGTATACTATATACAATACATTCTTAAGTGGTAAGTAAAAATATCTCTATATAACAATATATAACTATATATTATAAATATTATGATATTATAAATTATTATGAATATACAAATATGGAATAGCTTTACAATTAAATAACTAGAATTTTGAATTATAATTTAATATAAATCTAATAAATAATATTTTTAATATTAAGTTTCCACTCTACATTTATATAGCTCATTGTTGCACTTGATTATATTCTAACCTCTATGAGCAAGTGACGCCGACTAAACATAAGTATTTTAGTATAAAAAGTATTATCAAATATAATATAATTATTATATTACATTTATTCTTAAAGATTATTCAAGTAAGTTAACTTAGTATCATCATTATTTATTGCACATTATGTTGAATTTATATAATTGTAATTATTTCAGTCATCCTGTTTTATTTTTAATATCTATTCTGATTTTATTATGTTAAAAATGTATTTTGTATTATATTAATTTTTTATTCGTAGTCGCAATGGATATTAGGCCAAACAATACTATTTATATTAATAATTTAAATGAAAAAATAAAGAAGGATGAACTAAAGAAATCCTTGTATGCAATCTTTTCTCAATTTGGTCAGATATTAGATATTGTAGCATTAAAGACGTTAAAAATGCGCGGACAAGCATTTGTTATTTTTAAGGAAATTGCTAGTGCTACAAATGCCTTGAGATCAATGCAAGGATTTCCATTTTACGATAAACCAATGGTAAGTTTTAACTGTATACGAAATTTACGAAGTTTCTTAAGTAAGTTTCTTAAGCAAAGAATAAAGTTAATTAATTTCATTTTAGAGGATACAATATGCGAAAACTGACAGTGATATAATTGCAAAAATGAAAGGCACATATGCAGAAAGACCTAAAAAACCAAAACGTGTTGTACCTGCAGCCGATGAAGAAGCTAAACGCGCTAAAAAGCGTGCCAAAGAACAAGCTAAACATTCACAACAAATTGGTTATCATGCTGGTGTACCACAACACCCAAGCTTAGTTAATACAGCTGTACCTGAACAGCCACCAAATCAGATATTGTTCCTTACAAATCTACCAGATGAAACCAGTGAAATGATGTTATCTATGCTTTTCAATCAGTTCCCTGGTTTTAAAGAAGTACGTTTAGTACCAAATAGGCACGATATTGCATTTGTTGAATTCGAAAATGAGGTTCAGTCCGGGGCTGCAAAAGATGCTCTTCAAGGATTTAAAATCACACCGTCGCATGCGATGAAAATTTCGTTTGCAAAAAAATAAATATAATAAAATATTATTATATTTGTACGAATGTATTGTTAAGTAATGGAAAAATGTGTGCGTGTTATAACAGGTCTTATTTAGATATTCGTAAAAAATATATGCAAGTATAATTGAAGCTTTGTTGAATAGGGATTTATAAATGTAAATTAAAAACATGATGCATAGATTCAAGAACTATCTGTGTACAAAATTTTATGTAATGTAAGCATATAAATCAAATTTTACACTGTAAATAGCAATTAAAAAGATGTATTACATTTTTTTAACAATATTTTGTTTACACGGACAACTATTTTTTTACTTGGCATTATAATAATTTAAACGAAAAACTATAAGACCTCTTAAAATAAATTAATTTCAAAATTATTTTAGTAATTTATATACATGATATGATATATCATTTTCAATTTTTATTTTTTAATTAACTTTAGTACATTGAAATAGGAAAAATGCAAAATCTTAATTTATCAATACAGTAATTAATTAAGATCTAAATTGTTTAAAAGTTTAAAAATTTTTTTTTCTTTCGAAGAAATTACTTTATGAAATAAAATTTTCCAAAATTCGGTAATTTTTTTTCTAAATTATTTTACTTATTAAATTAATTTAATAAACAATTACAGGATTATTATATTTCCCGCCAAATAATACTGATCTTTCGTAAATATTATATTATTCTTAATGGATTGTTTGTTGTTTATCGAAAATTTTACATGGCAAAAATTTTAAATGATTTTTTATTAAAAACAAAATTTCTTTCATCACGAACGGCAATGAAAATGGAAAATAACGATATTTCTGGGAAATACTGGATTTTAAGTAGCGTCATAACATTTTGGCGGGAATCAGTTGGCGTGGTGTAAAAAGAGTGGGGGTATGTTTCTTAGGGTAGCGAACGAATCGGAGTACAGTGCATCATCTCGATCAGGTCAGTCGCGTCTCGCAATTCGCGCAGTAAATTGTGAGTTGTTGCGTACGATTCCGTTTACGGAGCTCTTGGGTTTGCGTAGCGACGCGCGCGCTATTGGTATTAAAAGAAGAGAAAAAAATCAGGCAGTCCTCCGCATTCTTGCTTCACATATAACAGAGTATTAAACATTTTCATATAGATATTGTACGGAGAAAAAGAGCGTAGCCCGGTTTTCTTACGGTACGACGCGCGCGCCGACTGAACGATTGCCTTTGTCTTCATACACGCGAGATATTTCAGGTGAGTGCTTGTCAACGGCTTCTTCTCCGGTAAATATCGCGCTCCCGTACGCATTGCATACGCGTTCTATGCTACGGAACACCGAAAGACCGGCAAATGATTTCATTGACAATTTTTCTGTTGATGTTTCGCAAGGGATCGATTGTTACTTACAGAGATATTTATTCATATTTGTATAAAGAAATCGGTGTGTGGTGTACGCTACCACGACTCTGCTGTTGCCATGATTTGTCGATCATGGCGTCCCTACAAGCCGAGTGAATTTTTGATCGTATGTGTGTTTAACACCGAATCCTCGTACAATAATTGTTACTCGTTCCTTGCAAAAAATCTAGAAAATTCTCTCGTCTCTCTGCGTGATTTTATACGTTTAGTTGTGATTGCACGGACAGGCGTGTAACTTATAGGATGCTTAATGTTTTTGAAAATGGCGGGCGCGGATATTTCAGAAAGTACTCTACTACTTTATTGCTGTAAACGATTCTTTTCTTTCAGCGCGAATTGCTGATGTTATTTATTATAAGTTTATTGCTTTGTAAAAGGAAAAAAAAAAAAACAGTAACGTTTCGTTTTTTATATAGCCACTTGTTAAAATTATAGATTGATTAATTTTGCATAATTATTTTATTCAGCCTGCAATTAATTGGGATTGGTAAACCGCCGTTTAGTAATGTCCGATATGAATGATATTGGGCGCGTAATTTGTTGAACCTTCATACGTCGAAACGTAATTAGTATCGGCAAATTGGAGAGTATACATATGTATATATCAATTGGCAATTAGCAAATTGTTAAAAATTTGAATTAAATAAGCTCTGTAAGAAATTTGAAAAATCAATAGCTATGCAAAGCTTTCTGTATTTCCCTGTAAAAGTGTTTATACTTTCCATTCGTTGTAGCTATGTGAAATTAAACATTATAATATAACGAGTATTTACGCGTTTTTTTTTTTTTAATGCAAGTTCGTTTTGAATTTTTTTCTTTTCCCTTTTTGATGTTCCCAATTTTGAAACTTTCTTGTTTGTGGAAGTTAGTAACAACAAGACATTATTGTACAACCAAAATAAATATATATATTTTAAGTAAATAATTTCAAGATTTATATCGTAACACAATTTTTGGTTATACAGTGATATATACAAAATTAAAAATGTCAGACGACAACTCGCCTGTTGTTGAAGAACAAAAGAAAAAGCGTGGCAGACCAGCAAAAACAGATAAGAATACTGTTAAAGAACCTAAGAAGAGAGGCAGACCCTCTACTGATAAAAACAATGCGATACGCACTGCAAAATCTGACAATGAAGATGATGCATCGCCTGTGCCTGTTAAAAAAGGAAGAGGGCGACCAAAGGGATCACATAAAAAAAAGGTTTGTTACTTCTGTCAAAATCAAATGTGAGGTAACAATTATTATACTTACATGATTTCCTTATTATTAATTGCAGCAAGGTTCACCTAAAGGAAATCCTTCTGGACGGGGTCGTGGTAGACCTAAGAAGAAAGAGGAAAAACCTGAAAGCACTGGAGAAGAGGAAGATGAACAAGAAGAAGAGGAAGAGGAGGAGGAGGATAATTGAATGTAAAAAAATAAATTCAATGTACCAGAATTATTCTTTGAAAGTTTTTAAAAAATCGATAAGAAATTTAAAACTTTTAAGTTTGCTTTTTATATCATAATCTGCAAATCGAAATAGTTAAAGTGGTAACATATTACTTTAAAAAAGAGAGAGAGAGAGAGAGAAAATAAAAACTGCTCGTGTTCCAAGGAAGTTGTACGAAAATATGATTTATAATCAACAACAAAAGAGAAGGAGAAAAAGAAGTGGCATAGAAAACCTTGGTTTATGAAAATATGTAAAGCACTTTGTAGTATTTACTTTATGCATTTTTATTACGATTATTATTAATATAATAATTATTAGTATTATTTTTATTATTGTTACTATCATAATAATTTTATTTTAAGTATCAAAACGAAATACAAGTATTTTAATGAAGAAAATTTTAAACCTAAAAAAATTAAGATCTCAAGCTGACTTGGAATTAAAATGATGAAGACTTTAGCTAACTTTAAAGCGTAAGGTACATAGTAACCTTAAATAAAGCATATGGTGTACAATTATATCATATATATATGTTACCTCTTTTGCCCCTATGTATGTACATTTTAATTCTGAAAGTCAAAGACTTCATATAAATTTAATACTGTGAGAAATACTTCTTGTACAAGAAATATCCTTTTTTTAATTATATTTGAACAAGTGAACATTAATGTTTTTCAAACAAGCATATGTGTGAATGTCAAATTTGTATTAAAATAAATAAACTCATAAAATGACTCTTATTAGTTGCTATATTATACATATAGATTTTTTCATATTCTAGCCAAAATTCCTATACTAGCGAAATCTTGTTGCTATATTACAATTTTAAAAATACATTTTAATACATTAGAATACATTTTAATTTCAATTGATTATCTTAAAAATTATATTTAAAACTATTTAATATTTAGTCCTTCGATACTGTTTACTATGCTTAGACAAAAAAATTTAACTATATTATTAAATGATGTCTATCTACAGTAGTCACTTAGAATGAAATTTTTAATACTTCTTTGTTTAACATCAAGTGCCTAATTTTTTATTTAATTCTCTTTAATACTAGAATTTTCTAATATTAAACATAAATAGAACAAAATTTTAATTAATTAAATTTTTAAATTGATAATCAATATTTCATTTCATTAATTGAGTAGTATTTTCAGGAAAGGATATGAAAAAAAATATACATAAATGAAATTCATTACATAGCAAAAACTGTACATTTATGAAAATCTGTTATAAATAATATGAATACAATGAATGTTAATGACAAAATGAAATCTCAGTCATTTTGGTCTCTTTAATTCTCTATTATAGAATTGTTAAGTTAAGTATTATCCATTTTATGGATATTCATCAAACAAGTAAAATAAATTCTATCATCATATATCTATTGTGATAGATTAAATTCTAATATTTAGATTTAGATTCTGGAATATTTTCTCATATATAAAATTTATGAATTTAGATTTTATCCCTTGAATTGAAAGATATATACAAATTATTATTTAAACATTTAGTAAATATATAAATCTACTAAAGTTAACTTTTTAAATCTAAGATAGTTGTAGATAATACAAAGATTTTAAAAGACTATTATAAATACTTTGTCAATGATTTCCAAAGAGTTCAGCATTTTCTTCAGTATCCATAGATTGATACCCTTGCTGTAGAGAAGACAAAGTATTTTATACTAACAATGTATATTATATATCAATCTAAAATTGTTATACGTACACGTCTCTGATGATTACTATAACATTCTTCTAATAATTCAGTTTCCCAATCATCTTCCTCTTCTTCACCAGGCTCGAAATTATACATTGGCATCAATCTATGCCTTAAACGTTCCAATTTTCTTTTCCTTGAGATAATTATTACCTTTAAAAGTATTATATTAATGTTAAAAAACATTTATGTTTTGTCAAATATTATGCAATTATGTATTTTATTTTCATTAGTAAGAAAAGTCGTTTTTTAATAGAAGAAGCTATAAACTAATAAGATTTTAAATACAAATTACAATATTATAACTGACCAATAAATTTAAACTATACTACAAAAAGGTAATAATACCTAATGTAGAAACATTTATCCAAGCATTATATTTGCTGAATATTTTACTTTTTTTTTTTTTTTTTTTTTTTTTAGGGAAATANAAGTATAAAAGTGATATCGCTACCCATACCACAGCTGATAATACAATAACAAAGACCACTACACCAAGTGGTACAAAAATGTATTCTATTCCATCTGGTGGACCAAATTCATCAAAAATTTCTGTCGTTGTAGATACATATATATTGGTACTTGAAGGTTCAAAGGAAACAATTGTACTATTATTAGGCGATGTTATGGCCTTAGAAATATTCCACAATCCATTTTCTTCTGTAGAATTCACATATGCTTCAGATATTTCGCTGGATATGTTAGTTGCCATAGTAGTAGTCGGCATGGTATAATTTTTAATGCTGTCAACTAGCATTCCAGATGTTGAGGAATTTGTAACACTTGTTGAGTTCATCTCATTCATTGTTATTTAGGTAGAAAACAGTATTTGATCCTTTACAAGAAGCATTAATTTTAAATATATTGGAAAGAAATACATTAACATCTATGTTATTTACACTACAGAAGTTGAAATTTTTCAAAGCGTACACACTTTCAATCTTATTGTCACTTGTTTTACTTTGTTGTACTAAAAAAAAACGTAAGAACTTAATATGCAAGAAGCATAACAATAAATACTGTTTATTATTATTGTAATAATATTGATAAATTAATGTATCATTACATGAGATATGAAATGCTCTAATTCTATGTGTGGTTTGAACGGTTATAGCAGGACAGAAGTGTATCACTTTTTATCTCACAATATTTGAGATTATGAGGTATAAACCATTCGAAATAAAGATCATCACGTTCATCAATTTGACTTTGTAAACAAATATACAATTACACATCTTGATCAGTTTTTCGCGTTATGCTATATCAGTGTGAAAACGTAACGAGAATTTCACGAATGTCATCGATTTCATTTCTCATTGCTCCCGTTTTCAAAAAGTTTCTGTTTTTCCTTTCAAGAACGTCTTGATCACTCGTAATAAAAGTATTAAAATATGTTTGAAATACGATCGTGTATTTTCGTCTTTTTTATGACTGAACTGTCAAAATGAATATTTTCCATTTCATTCATTGTTGACTGTATAATAGACCATAGTTTTGCTCGGAGCATGATACTCATCCTTCTACGTGAAAACAAAGTTTTGCCTAATTATATTTTTTCGTTTGATTTCGATAGTTTATTGCAATGCAGCTTCCTCGCATGGATACATTGCACATAAAAGACATCTGCATTAGTTCTCCAAACTAATTCCGTTCCGTTCTAAACTGTACTATCTATCGATGTCTTATCGAGATATTT
This sequence comes from Lepidotrigona ventralis hoosana, assembly GCA_002806875.1. NCBI lineage: Eukaryota > Metazoa > Arthropoda > Insecta > Hymenoptera > Apidae > Lepidotrigona > Lepidotrigona ventralis. The sequence continues at coordinate 22,541 of NIPQ01093138.1, forward strand.
TTCAACATCGATTCTAATATCTTTAGCAGATCGTGAGAAAGAATTAAAGAATATATAAAGAATGTATAATAATCTGAATTGTTAATATGTAACAACATTTTAATATGCAACAATATTTTCACTAAAAATGATATAATGTTATAACATTATATAATATTAATATTTATCATATATAATATATATATATATATATATATATAGTGTGTGTGTGTGTGTGTGTAATGTGTATATATATATAATATATATAACATTATATATTTATATATATAAATACATATATATATATAATGTGTATATATATAAATACATATATATATATATAATGTGTATATATATAAATACATATATATATAATGTGTATATATATATAAATACATATATACATATATATATATATATATATATATATATAT
>NIPQ01093139.1:0-15637 GCA_002806875.1 Lepidotrigona ventralis hoosana
CACACACACACACACACACACACACACACACACACAGACTCGCGTCGATCCTCTCGAGCAAGGATATATTATTCGTGGCCGGTTGGCACGACGTGTTTAACTACCCCCGAGTGTGCGTGGATCAGCCGGCTAGATGAAGCGGAGCCAGGCCGAGATAAAACACACTGTAAACGGCCGGCCGGTCGGATATTTGGTTACAGGGAGGCGGCGGCACGTGCGCCGGAGCTCCGGGCCAGGTGGTGGAGCTCGTGCCGTTGAAGAAACAGAAGAAGCAACAGCAGCAGCAACAGCGGCAGCGGCAGCGGCGGCGGCGGCGGCAGCAGCAGCAGCAGCAGCAGCAGCGGGGGTGGGAGGCTACGCGGACGGCCTGGACGAAGGAAGGGGAGGATGCGAAGCGGTAGGAGCGAGCGTGCTCGAGGAGGTTAGTTGCTCACCGGTGGCGGATGGCGAGGTCTGCTGCGGCGACAGCAGTACCACCACCAACTACAGCCACCGTCGTCATCACCTGCATCATATACATCGTCGCTATAGTCATCGTCACCAGCAACAGCAGCAACAACAACAACAACAACACCAGCAACTACACCATCAACAACAACTACAGCCTCATCGATGTCACCAACGGAGGGACAGCGTGGCTAGCAACGAGCTCGTCGTCGACGAGGAAGCCGACGATGAGGCTACGTGCCAGGACCAGGCTACCGCTGCACCACCTCATCGGGACATCCGTCACGAGCTCCATCACCTTCAACACCATCACCATCATTTGCATCATCATCATCACCACCATCTCCACCATCACCACCACCATCATCACCATCTGCATCATATCCATCAGCGGCTGCGGGACGACAGATCGCCGTGCGATCGGGACGAAAGCGTCGATCGGATCGTCCGGACGAGCAGCGATCGTCACGCGGATGGTACCACCGCCACCGATAACCCTGCCACCGTCACTGCCATGACGAGAGGATGCTGGATCCCGCCCTACCTCGCTACTCTACTCATCCTCTCTTACACCCTCTTCGGTATAGCAGGTTAGTGATTTGTAAATTTTATTTTTCCTTTTTTTTTCTTTTTTTCTTTTTTTGGAGGTGTATGTGTGTGTGTGTGTTCTTCCGCTCTTTCTTGTTTGACCGATTCAACTCCGTTATCATTGTACGTTCGAGTGAAATACCAGTGACGAATCAGTGAAGTGGTTATCGGCGAGACGCTTTCGAAGTTGAGTCAGTCAGCTGTCAGAGTGTATCGTACCCTATCAAAATGATAATATCCGCGCTTGCACCGACTGATTTCTCATTCGTCGATCTGAAATCAGCACTGATCTTAAAAAGAACTCGAGGGATTTTAGTTTTTTTTTAGAATTTGCCTTCTAAAGTTGTTTGAAATTCGAGAGAGACCAGCACGTAAGACGCTCTCGGGTTGCAAAAGTTGCGAACATATGCGTGCAGCAGAAATTGCAGTCTTGCAAAGCTATCGCCGTGTTACGTACGAGAAGCACAATGCTAACAAATTGCAACGTTCGCGGCCGAAAAATGGCGAGTGGACGCGTGGCGGCGACAGATTGCAAGAATGCGACACGTGCGACACTTTCTAAGATCTTGATGAGCCGTGCACAATTACGTGCATACCGCGTAAATTATTCCGTCGAATTTGTACACATATGGCCCTGGACCTGGAGCCTCCCTTCTGCGACGTACAAAGGTAGGGAGGAGAGAAAAGAAAATAATTTTACCAAATTGCAACAGAAATTGCAAGAGTCCGCAAGGAACCAAACGTTCCACCAAATAACCGGCCATTTCCCTTTCGTGTTGTATTCAGTTATCTTTCCAGAAAACTTTTTTTTTTTTTTAAAACATAAAATAAAATACAATGCAAGTTACGTTGGTAGTGCAGATAGTTACACTACTTTCTTTGTTCCGACGAAAGACAAGTCCGTCTCGTAAGCTTTTTTAAACACGTGCATACGCGTTTTTAAAAACGAAAGAACGCACACGTAGAATCGTCTGGCGTCGATCGCGTCGGGCTCGAACCACCGCGTCGCAAAAATTATAACAGGTGACAGATAGAGCCCATGGCTCGCACAGGCGGCCGTTCTACATGAGAACGTCGTGTTGTTGCGCAGCTCTCTCTCTCTCTCTCTCTTTCTCTTGTTACTCGGCTTCACCGAGCTTCACGCGTCAAGTGCGCGAATATTTTCCAACTTTCGAATTGTTCGACGGTATGCTGGACTAATGCGGTGAGTCTCGAGTGCCTGGCGTTCCTTTTGGTCCCATTTGGTGCCATCGTAAAATGACATCGTGTCTCGCGCAAAAGAACTATGTACAGACCACCTTCTCACCGATAGGCCAAGTATCTATCTACTAAATTCACTACTCGAAAGAAATGAAAAGTGATATTAATATATTATTTATCATATTATAAAATACACGTATTGAAATATTAAAAATAGAAAATATGCTGAGACCGTCTGACCATCCATTATATATTTCAACTCTTTCAACTTGAGGCTACAAGGCAATTGCTTTTCGACGAGTCGATGGAAACGAAAGATTTCGTAGATACGAATTATCGAAATCTCTTAATTACAAATTACAGTGATCAGCTATGATCAAAGTCGGCATCCTACGTCAGAAACATCGCACTGACGTAGGATAACAGGGCGGAAAAAAACGGTTTTCCAGTTAAGTTTTTAGAAGGCACAGGGGTTGGGAGAGGGAGTGAATCGAGGCACGAGCACTTAGGCCAGCCCTAAAATACCGGGCCGCCCTTTGTGTTCGGCAAACCTGGAAGCCGTCGGAATTTCTAAAGCAGCCGTTCGACAATTCGCCTCTCCCTTGTGCTCGGTAATGGGATAAATGATGCTTGGCCCTTTGGTCGTTACACAATTTAATCGAGCAAACTCACCGTTTGACGGACTCAAAGCCTGCGAGCTTTCTCGCCGATAGCCTTTATCGATTTTGATATTCACCTCGTCCTGATTCCCTCCAATGGACAACGATGGCTCCTCTCGGGGCGCCAAGTTCTCTCTTACAGCAGGATCTGTGACGTTTCGATGGGGGCCAACGTCCAAATATTTTTAGTTAGAGGCAATTTAGCAGAGACGTTTGAACCGGTGGAACACAGGAGGCTGCGAAGGTACGGTAGATTAATTTTGGCTGATCTCTGTTGACAGACGCCTGTTCATCACGGTCGACACCGAAACCACGGCCGCCGACGCCGACGCCTCGACCGAACATCACATTCCACATGTACACGTGTCCACCGGATTATGCGGAATGGTACTGCTTGAACGGTGCCACATGTTTCACTGTCAAAATCGTCGATTCCCTCCTTTACAATTGTTTGTAAGTACACTGGCGTTTACTTATTTTCCTGCTTGCATTTACCTTTCTGAGAGGACGATTGCAATTCGGAACACGTGTCAATATCTCGCAATTAGACTGCGAATGTCTGTCTGTAGGGAAGAATATGTAAAATATACGAGGTAAAAGTAAAGTAATCCAGGTTTTTAGATACTTTAGTGTCAACTCTCAAAGTATCGTAATTTACATGAAATCGTCGAGATTTGTAGTGCTCCGTTTTCATTTCGTGTCTGTTACATTCTCCGCGATGGAATCCGGATAATAAACTGCAATCGAGTTAAAAAAAGTTTCAAAATTGAAACGATGTAATCTGGAATTGTTGTGGAATTGTGGCCTGTGTAATGAGTTAAAAGTTAAAAGTTATGTAGTACTCTAGACATGTAGCTAGTACAAAAATCGCAATCGCAAGATCTTCTTTTTCGCAGTTGGCAATTAACAATCGGTACAAGCTAGAACGGCTGTGCTAACAAACCTTTCACTATCAAATCTACCATTTAGCCTCCTGCACGTTCTACAACGTTCTACGAGACCTTTTCAGAGGAACCACACACGATCTTCGAGGCTGGAAACGCAGTCGTGATCAAAGACCACACGCGCATGAGAATGCAGCCAGAGTATTTGTTCCGCAAACGAGACTTGGCGGAATATTCGAATCACGGTTCGACTCGCGTGCTTCTCGCGTCCGATAGAACAGCCGTTAACCGATTATTACCTATCGTATCTATCCAGCATAGCGACGTTACCGTTCATTTCAGACATCCACCGTGAATGATGCCAATGGCAGGTTCCGTTGCCAGTTCGAAACGCTGTTTATTCGATCGTGGCTTAATTCGTGTTTTCTAATTCGTACGCTCACTGCCACGTGAAATTCATGTATATGTATTTTGCCTGTGGAGTGGAATACTTAATTTTCAGTCAATATAGTTGTTTTTTTTTTTTTTTTTTAATTTAAATATTAATTTTAATTTTATTTGATTCGGTTATTTCTTAATTAAAGTAAAAAAATAAATTTAATTTTCAATGAATTTTATTTAATATTTAATCTACAGTGTTGTCTAGTATTCTATATCGAATATTATGTTTATGGGAATAACATAGTTGATTACCTGCGACCATCGTGGCAGCGAACGTGTCAACACGATGAGGTCTTTTAAACTAACTTTTAGTTAGAATTTTAGACTTACGTGGCATTTGGGAGTAGCTTTTTCGTCGATAACCATCGATCTATCCCTGTCTACCCCCGTTGCAAGGGTACTTCTGCGTACCTGTTCCGAGATTATTTACGTTTAAAGTAGCTACACAACTGCACGGGATGATTTACGACTCGTGTAACGTTAGTGCCCATTTGCGTCTACTCTCCTTCGATCATTCGGCTCCGTGTATTTTCTTTTTTTTTTTTTTTTTTTTTTAGTAGGAGGTTTGTTNAAACAACATAGAAATTCACTTTGCGAAGGTTCGATCAAGATTTCGTTCGACTTGCCGGATCGGTTCGCAAACAATCCGCCTCGTGTGACTAGCCGTCGTTCGAAATCGACGTCCCATTTAGAGGGCCTCTCGAACGATCGCTTTCCAAGAGGAAGCAGAACTATCTCACGGTGGAAGGATTGCGACACGGCCGTATCACGCGTGGAATTTCAGCGGCGAGAAGACGCTTTGGAATATTACGTAACGAGACACACCCTTTGTAAATAGCAGCCAGTCGGTGTGATCGAAACGAAAATACCGGCTGAACGCGCGACGACTCTCTCGCCGATCGTTGTTAAATCTTTCTCCATGCTATTCCAGAGAAGAGGAAAAATTCGTTCTCTCGCAGAGGGAAAATTCAGAGTTACTTCTCGATTGCACGACGAGGCGCAGAAGTATTTCGAACGATTGATACGACAAAAGTTTCAAAATACTTCTCAACGACGATGCGATCGGAAATCAGTTGCAATTGACATATGCAGATTTTATGTAATTTTGAGGGTAACTCGAATGTTTTTTTATTTCTTACTACTATTACCGATTCAGGCGTACAATCTTGTCCAGCTTAATTAACATTCTCGTTGATACGAATTTTGAAATCTTGTACAGAGAAAATCGTTCAGAGTTAAACAGTTGGCAATACTGTCTGCGACCTCATCTGAAAAATAAATTCCAATCTTATTGGAATGATTGAATTTATCACCCGTATGACTAAAAATTAATTTTCATTTAAAATATATATATATATATATATATAAATTTTAATTTGCTTACTGAGAGAACACGATCGAACCTGTTCCCTCGTTTTACACCTGTGTGACTAACAATAAGAATTGATCTCAAACATATTTTAAAGCAATTCGAAAGTTTTCCTTTCCAACGGACAAATTCTCCGAGAGGGCAAGTTCCCAGAATCTCGAAATGTTCTGGACGAATGCCCGACCACGCGTACACCACCCTGAATGAAAGAGATCGCCGGATTCCCGTGAACATTACACGACAGCCGACCTTTTACTTGCTCACGCACACCCTCCAGGCTTGAGAATCGCGTTGACACAACAATCGCGACGGATCCAAGGCGGGAAATTGGTCGAAAAAGGGATCATTGCGTTCCTCTTTCGCCACCGTCAAGGTTAATCCCTGGTTACATGCCGATGACACGTACCCTAAGAATTCCAACGGTGGATTCCCGTGGAAACCACCGATTATAGGAGTCGCCCCTTTTCTTTGTGACCATCTCGATGATCATAAACCAACACGTCCTTCAACTTTTCTCTTTTCTTGACTTCCGAATAGATGGGGAATCTTGATGGGTCTAAATCGGTAAGTCGGTTTTTGAACGAGGTCGATGATAAGATAACTCGAAAGAGAATAAAGATGGACTCTGGTTCTGAAGGATCGTATTTTTTTCTTTCTGTTAAACCCTTTATAATCGAAATTCCGTTTACTTACAAGAGGAACTCCAATTTTTCTTTTTTTTATATATTTTTGTAACAGCGTACCGATGAAATACGATAGCAAAGCGACAAGCAGGCAGTGAAATAAAATGTTCAAGATTAATGGTTATGTAACCTGATGCACGATGTTGCAGAGGAGATTAAACAAGATTTATTTAATTTTTCTTCTGATCATCCAAGTTTTACTCTATCAACGAAGATATATCTACTCTTGTTGGATGTCAATGCTATTCTGTGAAGAACTTCCTAAATCAAAATCACCCTGTAGAAAGCTATTCGTAACTGTGATCGAAGAATCGCTCGATAACATCATACTTCGTCAATGACGAAGTTTCCAACGCGAGAATAAATATTATTCACGCGCGTGCGAACAATATTTCAATCAACGTTTCCAGCCATCCGCGCGTGCTTTTCGCGCTGACTCTCGTAGGCATGATCCCTGCAATTCATCAGTTTTCCATGGAAACAACTCGCCAGAGCGAGTAAATGATCGTCGGTGGCCGATTCCTCTCGCGAGCATCGTGCGCGTGCTACTTTTTCCTCGTTCGCGCTCCCATAATTTCCGCGGGGCGGACAGGAGGATTCGTCGTGAAACGGACAGGAGAAAATTCCTGCGGTGGAAAGTGCTGGGGATAATAGACGTTTCCACTTTCTTGCACGCGCGTGCACCTTGTTACGAAGACGAAGACGAAGACGACATTTGCTAACCTAAACCGGTGGGCCCAGCTGACCCTTTATTTGCCTTTTGCACTCGATCTATTCGGTTGATCCTCTCTCCCTTCGGATTAACAAAACAATCACTTTCGAAGTTAGGAAAATCGTGAAAAAAATCGGATTTTCCCGTATAATATATTCCGCGCCACTTGCGAACAAACGTTAGGAAAACTCTCGTTGGTGGCGGTCAGGCGAGTTCGCGCGCCCGCAAATGACGTCAAAACGCGAGAAACGCGGAGGAAACCAGATTTACGTGATCCGGATGCGTGCAAATCTGTTTTCATCGTCGACACCGGTTATAATTAAGCGGAGACGGCTTGGGAAATCTACTGGAAGGCCATCGATCAGATCGATAAACGGTGCTCTGAAAGTAAGCCACCGATGTAAATCATTGCGCCACGTAGATACGTGCGATGTATTGCTTCTGCAATATGCGGCTATTTAATTGTATTTGTTTGTTTGTTCTTCCGTTCGGTTATGTAAGGTACAATAGGTTTGGTGAGGAGTCTAATGTTGGTAGGAAAATGATTTGTGAAGATTCATAATGATTACTCATCGGAGTAATTCGCATGATCAACGACAAGTCAGAACTTAGACAAGTTAGCGCTTGGTCTTTACTTTACTTTTTACGCTGATTTGAATTGATCATAGATCAAGAGTTTGCCTTTCACTATAAGTACTTATATTTCATACGTACGATTAATTTAATATTTCGCTGAACGTTAATTTCTGCATATTTCTTGATTATATCGCACAGTGACAGAATATGTTATACTGATATTACTATCTAAACTTTTGATCGGTAGTGTAAATTTTCGAGAACAAAGCAATGATTGTTCTTGCTCGCATGAGGAAGTATCAAGGCCTTGGCACTTCAACACTTACCTCTAACTAATCGTAAGAAGTATCGACGTGCTAAGTTATCGATAACAGACGCCTTCCGCAATAATTTGCTGGCGTTTCCAGCTGAAACTATGGCAAAAAAAAAGGGGACAGGATCTGAGTGTGTCTCGGTAGGATCGGTAATATTAACGTTTCGTTGCGTGGGAGTAACGGAAACGTTGCTCAAGTGCTCGGTACGCCGCGAAGGAAGAGAAGCGAGCGCTTCGTTGAAAACTATGGCAACCGCACTCGCGAGTATAACACTCTCGTTCGTGTATGTACGTACATACGTGACTGCATCGTTATGTGACCGTGCATCGTTATCAGCAAGTGTGTCTGAGAAACAATTGAGCGTGACCTAAGCGGATCCGGCTGATCTGGTTAATTCGGCGATCACGGGTTTCAATTAATGGTAAATAANGCGATCACGGGTTTCAATTAATGGTAAATAATCTTTCTTCTTTTCTCGAGTCAATCTCGACGAAGCTGACGAAGATTCGGCTAATTAGTCCGCTTGAAGGGCGAATCACCATTCTGTGGTACCGTTCGATGAAATCGACCATGAGAATCCTTTTAATTACCTCGTTATTATGAATCGATAAGTTTTTACAGGCAAAACCCGCACGTTTCTTTTCTTCTCTTGTTTTCTCTTATTCCTTTATGCCGTTTCATTCGATCTGTTTTTTTCGTTCGTCTTATCCGTCACGATCTCGTTGTTCTGTCTTCTTCTCTCTACTCCCGCTGGTTTTTTTTTTTTTTTTTTTTTNTAATTGGGTGGTTCGAGCGATGGCGTACCTATCTGATTAATGCCTGATACTAAAAGCAGTTCATGCCTAAAGAGTACGTTTTATAGCTTCCTGGATTTCTTGCCGCGTTTTACGGAAGTGGCGCGTACGAACAATAAAGCCGCGGTGCGCGCGTTCTACCCACTCTTTTATCCAGCTTGACGTACAAACATTGTATCAGATGCAACATTGTATCTGACCAAGGTTTCTTTTCTTGCAGATGCGCCAACGGTTATATCGGGCAGAGATGCGAGTTCAAGGATTTAGATGGTTCCTATTTACGTAAGTATCGTCTTGGCCGTGATACTCTGTTTATATTCCTCCTGCTCGTGACGAAATAGATATGTCCATACATAGTTCCATTCTAGTTCTGTAGATACAGCACGAGTGTCGAGTATGATGTAAATTAGTACAATGTAAAATTCAACGAGCCTCCCTGTAACGCGTATCAGAGGCTAGCACGAGGAGACAGGAAGCTGTGCCCGGTGACTGGTGACTAATTGTAAGAAAGTGACGTTTTTTTGTTACAGCCTCCCGGCAACGTGTAATGTTGGAGACAGCCAGCATCGCCGGCGGTGCCACGATAGCAGTATTCCTGGTCGTTATCATTTGCATAGCGGCTTACATCCACTGTAAGCGAAAGCAAAAGGAATTGCGGTCGAGGTACGTGTCTTATCGCTGACAATTTTTTTCTACGTCTTTTCTTCCATTTTTTTCTTCTTTTTCTTTTTCTTTCTTCCTATCGCTCTTCGTCGAAGACGAAGATGAAAGTGACGATTGAAATACAACGATAATTGCAGGATGAGTCGTTGATGAGTTAGACCAGAATTTTAAAAGGCAAATTCTCACCGGTTTCATAAATCTTCCGCCGCTGTTGATGTATGCACGAATTTCACATTCGACGTTATTTCTATGCCAACAGTAACTGCGTCGACACGGTGGATGGTCCTGGCCGAGATCCGGAGTTGAGGCCGTTTAGCAACCGCAGCCGCTCCCTCATGATCTTCATGACCAAGAATCCTAATAGCTCGGTAAGTGTAGCACGCGTGTGCACCTACGTCGATTTAGGGTCTTTCAACCACGTTTCACGTGGTCTATATACTGTCTGACAATGAGTGAAATTTTCCTTCGGCCTTTCCTTATGGTTCGCAGAATTGCGAATATATAAGAGCTGTACTTTGAACACGATCCATTGACAATTGCCGTGTTTTGAAGTACCAAAAATTTTATGATTTAACGGATAACGTTTTCCATCGTATAAATAAAATTATTCATTCGTTCTACGCATATGGTATAGCGTCGCTTGGAGAAAGTAAAAATGCGTTCACTAAGAACCCTCTTGTTTGTGCTGTTCTCAGGCGGCCATAGAGCAGACGAGAATGCCCGGATGGAACTGCCCGGAAACGGAGTCAATGAGAATGGCGTCCATCAGCGAAGGCAAACGTTCCAATCAATGATAGAGCCAGTCCGGTAGAGATCACCGGCATCACGTCGACGGAAGGGAATCACTTTCACCCAGCAGCTTTCTGTCTCCGTCCATGGACTATGTTCTCGCGGTGGCGTGTCTAAGAGGAATCAAGGGGGAAAAGAAAAGAAAAATATCTGTTGTGAACGCATTGCTCGACGATCTTGTGTGACATCGATGAGCCTAGCTTGATCGTTATTTAACGTTCATTCGTGCCTGAATTATCCGCTCGATGAATTTCTTACATCATCGGAAATCGTTCGAAGAGGAAAAAGGGTAGATCGATTCAACCAAGTTCCAAGTGCCGTGTCGTTTCTTTGCAATTGGAAGAACTCGTTGAAGAGACGAGAGAAGTCAGTAGACCATCGAACGGACGATCCTCGTTTGCGGTCAGAAAGAAACCGATACATGGATCAGGATCCTAGGGACCGATGAATCCGCGCGCGTGATCTAGAAGAGCGTAGGATTAAAAAAGGAAGTACGTAAGCTGGTAAAGTGTAAAGAACTTTAAATAGCTGGACCCGAACAGCTGAAAGAACAAAGGACAAGAAAGTAGAAAAGAAGGGAAGCTTAAAAATAAAGCCACTGCTGAATAGGTGACTCTCTTGAAAAAAAAAGGAAAAGAGCAAGAAAAAGTAAGGGAGGGATAGAGATAGAGGAAAAAAAGAAAAGAAGCATTTAGCGCAAACGCAACGGAGAAGAAGCATAAGTAATTTGTTCCTATCGGAGAAACGAGATAGTTTAGAGCAGACAATAATAACCGGAGAATAATTACATAACGTTATTAGAATCGGTTAAGATAAACGTACCAGTTAAGTTTTCGACGAATAATCCATTGCTAAGTAGAAACGTTGCTCGTCCTAGAACATATTTCGCCGTGGAAACAAGCTTTTTTTTGCGGAAATAAGCTTCCCCCTTCCCCTTCATTCCGGAGACCATTACTTTTTTCTTCTTCTTTTCCACCTATTCTCTTTTCTGTTTGTCCGATTTCGTTCGCTTCCCCTACCCCTCCCCCACCCGTATTCCCAGCTCGAGATCGATCCATCGATGTGGCTTTCAAGTTCGGCACAAGCTTCTTATAAATCAACGCCATTGAAACGCCGGAAATAGGACGATTCACGTATCGAAAGCGTTAACAGCGGGATGCAAAGTATTCCAAGTTCTAAATCGTCGAGCTTCAGACAATCTTTCCTCCTTTGTACTGACTGAGCTAGAGAAGAAAAAATTGCAAAATTCCAACAATTTCTGTCGTTCGAAGTCGTCTCATCCAGTGTACGATCGGCAACACAATCCGTTATTTAAAAAAAAAAAAAAGAAAAAAAATAATACGTGTCGTAACGATGATTCAAGTGTCGATTAGGACAAAACTTCGGTCATATAAGTGTGTCTCACTGTAAAATGTTCGTTCAATACAGACGTAATTATTTATTCGAAGTCTTCGTTAAGTATGTATTTTTTCGTCCGCACAATGACGTATATGTAACTTAATTTAAATTTGTAATATTATATTTAAATTCGCGTGTGGTTAGGCCTTGGCGAGTGTGAACACCTAAGAGTAGAAAGAAAAGAGAAAAGGAAAGATATTCGAGGATGAGGTCTATCTATGTGGTATTGAAACCTAGTGAAAAGAAACTAATCGTGATACACGAATCGCGGTGACATCGATGGCGATCGTCGTACTCGTCGATCGATCAACGAATCGAAATTGACCACGTCGCGGAGCGGATCTTTGTTTCTCACCTGTTTTCTTGTAAATAATAAATTATCCACGTAGGGCCAGCCGACTCATTCCCCGTTAAATTTAATCCGACGAGCGTTTGGCCCGTTGTAGCGGACAAACTACAATTATGACGACGCTTGTCAACAGCGATTTCTTTCCATTCTTCTATGCCCATTGACCATTGACAAATAAATTTATCGGTCAACGAGTCGGCCGGATGACAGAGTTATTTGCTCGCGCGGCGGAAATAAAATCGCTGGACCTTTCCCCGTTCTTTTTTCGCGTCACCAAAGGGAAACAAGAGGAAATAACACGATCGTCGTCGAACGCCGCCGCGACGCTATCTTGAAAAATTCTCCAAGAAGCACGATGTATTGTTTATCTCGTCAGTCATACCTAAACGCTCTGGAAGGATCGTTCCTGTATTCGATGGTGATTTGTACATTTGTAGATACTGTGCTGTGGTATGAAGAAGCTTCCAAACGCTTTGAGGAAACAGAAGATGAATCGTCTAGTGTACTTTTGTGTAACGTGTACGAGTAACGTGTGTCGCGCGATCATGACCCAATAACGCTTTCGTTTCTTTGCTCGGCCGTGAGCCTCGTGTTTTCTCCTTCGTTACGGAGTTTCAGACTTGCAAAACATCGTAAAAATGGGTTAAAAAGAAACGAAGGAGAGAAACGAAGAATATACATACATAGAATTAGAAAACAAAGAGAGACAGGTTCCGAGACGAGAAACGCGTGGAGTTAAGTGGCCTAATATATATATATATATATATATATATATATATATATATATATTTCTTTTATTTTCTGTCACGGGAACGACTTCGTTTCGTAACCGTAACGGTGTAATTTATTATAAATAGTCCTAATTAACGTGAAGAAATCGTAGCGTGAAAATGTGAAAAAAAAACTCTAATTTAATTATCCCCCGACCTTACTTCTCTCGTAACTTTGTACTTGGTTCCTAATTTATTCTTACATTATTTTTTTTTTCCTTTAATTATTATTTACCACGGTTATTATTATTAACTTACTAATTTACGATCATTAAGTTGCGATCATTTAATTATTCTCCTTTTATTATTATTATTGTCGAATCACGATTAATCAGTTTAATTCCTAATGCTATCGCGTATTATTTGGTTAACACAATATCTCTTAAGGACACGCACTTATTATTTATAAACGAACGAACGAACGAATGAATGAACGAGCGAAAGAGAAAAAAAGGAGTTATATTTTAAAAAAAAAAAGTGGGAAAAAGCGAGGAGAAATAACACGCAATTTCTGACGCGAGTGTGCCTGTGAAAACCACCCGATGAAAAGCTTACGTTCCGATACATCGTAAGCCATTCGTGGTACCTGCGTTGTTCTTCAATCGTAAAAGCTATTTTTCTATATTTCGTCCGCTCAACACACACATTTTCTTCTATAAATACAACATAGTAATTTGTACAATTGAACCATCAGCCATTGCATCAATGTTTAAAATGTCTTCTCCATTAGTTCTAAATTTCCAATAGTTAATTTTTCTGTAGTCACTCGAATCTAATGATCCCGAATGATCGAGCAGTTAATTAATTTAACCGATTGTTGAACAAAGAGGACCTTCGAAGCATTTCATAAGGGAGGGCGATCGTAAGGGCAAAGAATTCATAGGTAGACTTCGATTATCAGCTTCTAAAGGTTAAAATATCGTCGCGACCGAACAATTGCTCGAGACAGTATCGTTCATATATGTATATTTTTTTCTATCTGATCAATCATCAAGGGAGAATCTACTTTTAATTTTTGTCAAGAGATCGTCGAAAAGTGGAAATAATATTAGTAAATCATAAGAGAGAGAATCCACTCGTCGAGAGCAATGACTCGGCCTCGTGACTTAGCGATCGTTTAAGCATAGACAGTGGTGGCATTTTAGTACATCAGACAGCGCCGTGTATCGCGAAGATTAAGATCAAGACGAAGAAGAGAACCGAAAGGAGGGAAGGAACAAGAAGAAAAGCAGACTCGAGAAGGATACGTGTATATTCTATGGAGGAAAAAAAGAGAAAGAAAAACAGCTAAAAGACGCGAAGAAATTTCAGTGAACTTTTCTTTTTTCGGGCCGGCTCGGTCAGAGGTCTTATCCTAGGAGAGAGATCTCACGGGAGGTGGTTTGGTTCTACTAACCGGTCGATCGGAATCGACTCGAGAACACTTGAATCGCGAAATTCACGGTGAAGCGAGATCGTTCCGATCGACGCCCCCGCGACGACCGCTCGCCGACCCCCGGATTGTATTCTCTTCTTTCCTTTGTTTTCTCTTGTTTGCTTCTTGCTTTCCCATTTTCCGTTTCTTCTTAATTTTCTGTTTTTCCTTTATTTGTATTAAGATTTTTTTTTTTTTTTAATTTCCGGACGGAAATCTTCGCGCTCGATGGACACGCGGAAGGTCTCCAAAGCGAAATTCGTTTCTTTTTTTTCGTGAACTGCGTGCGCTTTATGACGGCGGATGGTAGGTACCCCGTCCGACATACCAAATCTACGTACTTTCTGTCGCGATATATGCTGTTCGTTGTAAATGTACCAAAGACAGTGTCGATTAACTGACAAAATAAAGGTAGTTTATTTATACTGTGAAATGAACGAGAAAGAAAGATAGGAAGGTGGACAAGGCGAGAAAAAGAGAAAGAGAGGGAAAATTGATGAAAGAAAGGAGCGGCGTGCGCGCTCTCCTTCGATAAGAGTCGAAAGATGAGAACGATGAACAAATATAAACGGGGATTATATATGAGAGTTATCTATCCAAAGGGAAAAAAATGCTGCTAAAGTGTCATTTAGCTAGATGAGATTGATCACTGGATCCGCAATGTTGCATCGAAACATTGTTATTATTTTTGTAAAGAAACCATGTACATGTATTAACTTAGCGTGCTCTGCGTATGGAAGCTTACGATATGTTGATTATTATTATTATTATTATTATTATTATTATTATTGCTATTATTATTTCTATTATTATTATTTCTATTATTATTATTATTATTATTATTATTATTATTATTATTATTATTATTATTATTATTATTATTATTATTATTATTATTATTATTATCTATTTTTATTATTATCTATTATTATTATGATTATTATTATATTGAAAGGAATAAAAACTTGTAATCTTGTTTCCCGAAATGGTTAAATAGTATGAATAAGCGAGATCGTACAAGTTGCTGCTATCGTCCTTTCAAACACTTTCCCGCCAATCTTCGCTCCATAGATTGCGCCACTGTCCTTCGCGTCCTCTCCCTTACGATTAGACAATACGCTAGGGAAATAACTGACTATAGTTTTCTAAGGAATTTTAAAACATTTATCGTAGTATTTAAAAAAAAAAGAAGAAGAAGAAAGTAAAAGAATTGAAAAATAATATATATATATATATAGAAATTGATACATACGCTTATGTTGAAGAGAGCACAATATTTGAACACTATTTTTCAAACTTGATCATTCAGTACTTCCGGTACCGTAGATTTATAAAGAATTGAAAAATAATATATATATATATATAGAAATTGATACATACGCTTATGTTGAAGAGAGCACAATATTTGAACACTATTTTTCAAACTTGATCATTCAGTACTTCCGGTACCGTAGATTTAGCCAGCGCGAAACATGTAGTCTATGCACCGAGAAATGTTATATTTAAAATATCTCAGCATTTAAAATAGTGTCTGTGTATGTTAAGTCAATGATAAATTGTTCAAAGAATCATTAAATCTTAAGTGAC
>NIPQ01093140.1:0-25514 GCA_002806875.1 Lepidotrigona ventralis hoosana
ATTAATTTTTCTGAATCAATCGTTTGCGAATTTTCCCTCGTATCTACAAAATATTATATCAATAAGAAAATTATTCGTGATTAATCGAACCATGAGGAAAATGCTAAAACAATCATTTTTTTTTTTTCTTTTTATATAAAAAGCGATCGAATTAATTCTTCAGACCAATCGTTCACAAAAGATCGCCCAAAGAAGCCGAGAGCTAGCAATAAAAATAATTAAAGGCCATTTTCCCAGTCGAGTTACGATCATCAACGTTCTTCTGACTTCCAAGAAAAACGTGCGGAAGAGGATAATGGAAGATAAGTGATAGATACGGGATGACGTATCGCGAGCCCACTCTGTCGCGAATAATATACTTCCATTCAGAGCAGGGAACCAAAACCCTGACCACCCCTTGAAATTGAGAATAACGAATAGAGAAATTAGCGAGATTACCAGGGAAGGAGCCTATCGATTATTTTCTGATAAGAGACTACTGCTTTCAGACGGATGAGGAAGTGACTATCTCTTTCATGGAAAGGTAAAAGTGAACCTGTGTCATTCTCTTCTCTTCTTTAAGTGTGATTAATATTTGGTAGATAAAAAGTACATATCTATATGTATTTTCTATCAAATTCTTCATTTTATTTTCATAGTTGAAAATCCAATTTTTTAATCATTTCGATTGGATTCATTCTCATACCTTTGTTTCTTCTAATGTAATTACGAAAATTTAAGAAAATTTCTGTTGGTTCTCTTCGTTTCTTCTCGTATAACTTACTGTAATATTAGAAAATTTATTCGATGATATGATTCGTGAATTGATAAAATGGTATTCATTGAATTTATTATCAAATTCATCAGAATGGAAGAAAATTTCGTTTTGGAAAAGTCGTTTCCTCCATTTTCTTTTTACGCAGAAAATATCCATCAAGATTACTTAAATAAACCAGAGGAAGATTCGAATCGAACTGTTGTTTCAGTTTTCGCTTCCTCGAAGTCAGGAATAACATTATGCAAATTGCAATTTTGAACCAGTCGCAGGCGCCTTGACACTGTTTTGACAAAAATTCAATCGGTCGTTCGGTAAACGAAAGATAGTCGTATGATTAATTGAATATTTTTCTTCGTTATCGGAGCTGAGTCTTCTTTGACATTCGTGAATTTGGTAAATTTTACCTTCTGTTTTCGTTTCACCAACTATATTTGTATCAGGCAAATAAATATCGATCTAGGCAATTCATTCGTCAATTTTCTATCACTATAAAAATATGCATATCATTAAGATTCAGAAATAAATATCTATGAAGTTACACAAATGTGGAATAATAGCATTATGAATCATAATATAGATATGTGTTCTCTTTATAAAATACATTAAAATAATTATGCGTATATTTAAACTTCTATTTCTCTTTTAAAAGATAGTATATCATAATTCTCTATAAATATTCTCTTAAAATATCAATATTAATTGTAGTGTAGATTAAAAACCTATCTATAAATATCTAGTAGAATAAATCTCAGCTAAAAATCTATCCTCAATCTAATCTCGACCAATATCGATTTAGTACCCTAATTAAAGACACATTCATTCAGCGAATGTATAGCCGAAAATAGATAGCTCCTATAGATAAACACGCGAGTAACATAGGCCTGAATAATTCCATTGGAATTTCTTGCTATTGATTTATATTCAACTTTCAATTATGTAATTATTTATATTTCTTTGTCTTCCGATTGAAGGATAGAAACGCTTATCTCGTCTTTCTTTGCAAAATGAAAACCGTCAACACGAATATTCTGAGATAAACTTTCTCTATTTAAATTGCAAGATTATATTGATTTTCGATACCTATTCATACCTTTTCAGACACGCATTAGATTTAGTTTCCGCGAGCAATTATTTCTTCGATTTGTCTCGTCGAGAAGAGCTTTACTCTCGCGTAATTGAGCTTCGATATTTACGGAGGCTTAATTTCGATCTACGTTTGTACAACGAATCAATTTGTCCGGCTCGTTTTGTCAATGATGGATCAATTGACAGATTATCAGACCCCTGCTGGTGTTCCGGCAGTCGATGATACGGAAGAATAAATAGCTGGCTGTGTGTACACGAAACAATCACCGGTCATTCGAGGAATCCAAAGAGCCTTAAATTATTTATTTAACCGTCAATTTTCATGGTATGATGGCGCCAGCCATTTTCTAACGATAATCGTACACAACTCGTCACAGGGAAACTTTATGTTCGTATTGTGTTATGTAAAATATCGTGAATTTTACGAGACTCGATCATTGTTGTCACTATTGGTCACTTTGAAATTAATCTGAAAACGTATATAGAAATTACAGGAAAAATTAATTGCAGATATATATTTAATAAAAAAAATTACGTTACGTTATGCGAATAGTCACTTATATTGGTCACTTTGAAATTAATCTGAAAACGTATATAGAAATTACAGAAAAATTAATTATAAAATTATTAATTATAAAATATTAAATTATTAATTATATAATATTAATAATTATAAAATAAAATAAAATTATAAAATTATAAAATAAATAAATAAAATTAAAAAATTAAAAAATAAATAAATAAATAAAATTATAAAATAAAATATAAAAATAAATAATTATAAAATATTAAATTATTAATTATAAAATATATAGCAAATATATATTTAATAAAAAAATTATTTGTCATGCGAATAATCACCTTAAGAATGTAACATGATCATGATTTCTTCTTTTATAAAAACAGTTCTGAAACTGATTTTGTATGTATAAAGAAGTTACTTTTACCAGTTATAACTGTTCAATTACAGAAAAAAAGAGAAGAAACTTATTGATTTGGGTAAATCTCGCATCATCTGAATAACTTCATATCTTCTTTCCATACATCTCTACATCTTGATCAAACGATCACAGGAGAATTCGAACAAAGAAGATCTGATAAAACAAAAAGAAAGTCACTCAAAATGTAATTAATTACATTACTCCTGTATTATATTGTATTCTCAACTTTAACAGAGACTTCAACCAACATTTCATTCTGTGCAGCGACTTTGATACTTGCCCTTTTCAGTCTGGACTGACGACATTGACAGATATAAAGCATTTAACCGTCGAAGAAGATAGACGAAGGTAAAGTATGTTCTATAGAGCCACGAGACGTGGAAATACTGCGGGCATACAGGGTGAATTAAAGTTCAGCTAATCTTTGTTGACAACGTTGAGCTTGATCGTCCAATAGACGTTGCCGATCCAATTCCGTCCGATCCGGGAGGGAAAAAACAATTATACCGGTTCAATCCATCCTGTTGATTACCCTTTGATCCGTGGAAAACAGAACGTATCATCGGTTTCATTGGTCGAGGCGACGAAGCAAGTACGTTTCGCTTCACAACGTTTTATTTATTTGGAAAAATGAACTGACAATAAATTCTTGTAACAAGTATAAAAATCGTTGTACAAAAGGTTTACATTATCCTCGGAGGAGATCCTTTGTACAATATATAATCTTTTCTATTGTAAAATTTCGAGAATTCTTCTCGAGGAACAATCGCATTGTATTTTCAGCCTTTCAAAGACTGAATCAACTCGCACTTATTTGCCTATTTTATTAATGTAATTTTTCACAGTATAAAGCTTGAAGATAAACTTTCCGATTCAACGAAATTACGATATTTAAGATAATCGCACTATTCCCCGTTTCTTCAGCAGAAATTCTTTGCGTTTATTTTTCATTTTCGCAACACTGTAAATTCTTATATTACAAAAAACGTTAAGCTTACGAGAAACGAATTCTTGAAGATTGCGAGAAATGGCAATTTTCAATAATTCCTTCAAAAAAAAAATCACCGTTTTTTTGTGTAACCTTCCTCCTTAAATTAAATTAAAGAAATAAAAAATAAAAGATGAATAATCTTATTTTCCTCTGCGCCGTCACGATATCACTTTCTCATGTTCCAATTCCCTTTTCATTTCCAAATTCTGTCTCGATTAAAGCAGAATTCTGAATGCTTCTCGCGCGAAATGCAACAATAATAATTACCTTCGTTCATTCCTGTTCAATTATTTTGTACGTAAAGGTTCAACCAACTTTCCAGGCTGCGGCTATTCTTGGCAAGCCATTTTATATTATTCGATACTGTTTCTAAAGCTTTGGCGCGGTTCATCGCGCCGGCACCAGCATCGGGATATTTGGCAAAGAAGCTTTCCATTTCGTTTAATTTCGTCTCGGTGGAGAACGTTTTGGTAATCGATGGGATCAGTGAGCCGAGGTAGCGATCGTTCAGGGTATATCTGTTCACTAGAAACTCCCAATTGGAGCGAACCCAGTCCCAGACTAACGGCGTTCCTACAGGATTGTCGGAAATGGCGATTAAACAGCTGAAGAAATCCTGGGCGCGCACATAGTTTTCATCTGTGGCTGTTGTGATGAATCTGTGGAGAAAATGTGAAGAAAATGAAGTGTAAAAGAATCTATAGATTGATCCTTTCGATGCTTGAAATTGCCAAATGTCGAAAAGTTTAATAGTGAATGAAGAGCATATCGTAAATAAAGAATGCATTCATCTTTAAACATATGTTACGCTCTTTGCATCTGTAAGAATTAAGCAACGTACATGTTTAGAATCCAAGTGGATCGTATCGCAGCGAGTCCGCGCATTAACTTTAATTTCTCTGTCGAGTCAGTCTCGGCTGTGAATTTTTTCAACATGATTTTCCACATTGCTTCATCGCCAGCATGATGCATACCTGAAAGAGTATATAACGATACTTGTGTAAGTGTATTTCAATTTCAAGTATAGTAGAACTCCATTTATTTGAACCTGAATTTATATTATATGAACTCTAATTCTGAACTAATGGTGTTTTACTGCAGTCTTTTGTGAAACGTAAATGAATTGTTACTCACCGTAATAATAGACAAGATCGCGAATATCAGGATGTGGTCGAACGTCCTTGGGATCTTGGATCCAGTTCTTAAATAATTCTCCAGCTTCTTTAAGACATTCCGCGTGTTCCACGGAACAAGCTAATCGCAAGACTGTCGTTCGAAGTTTCCTATAAAGTAACGATCAAGTTAGAAATATCAAAAAATAATAATTGTCTATATCAGAATGAAGAATCTTCACGTACAAAGAAATACGATCATCAGTGTCGCACACATGCCATCCCACTTCATGATACACGTCGTCTACCAAGTCTCTCACGTATTTCTGTGAAAATAATTTAATATGTAGTTGTAATCCATTGATATCATAAATCATAATGCTTCAAAAAATGTGGAGTAAAATTAGAAAGTTTGAACATAACTTAGATATAGAAAGCTACATATAACTTAAACACAGAGTAAAGAATAGAGTTAAAGTAGAATCAAAAGAACCTGAAAGCATAATTTAAAGTGAAATTAGATTACCTTGAATTTCGACGAAGAAATAGTTGAAGACAGCAACGTGTCGATAGCTGTTAATTTCGAAGTAGCCACGCTCCATGGAATAGCGTGTTTTTCTCGTTTTAGGTATGCGGTCATATTCATAGCTATTTCATAATCGAGTACACTGGCGCTAGCTAAACTGAACACGTCTTCCAGGAGATGTACTCTGTCAGACACCGACAGTGTCTAAAAATTCAACAATTATTTAATTACTTGTCAACAAATGAATAAATGACAAGGAGACATGGAAATTTACCTCATGTTGATGTTGAAGAATGTTATAAAGAATATCCCACTCGGTTGGTTCGTAATTAACACGATAATATCCGACTTCATCTACGTTGAACTTGATCCACTTAACTGGTTCTTTGAATTCAATTACCACTGTAAAATTTATATTTATAGTAATTCGGTTCATTTAATGATGTAAAATTATTAACGAAAAGAAATAAAATTCGTAGAGCACATAAATTAAGGAATACAGTAAAATTTCTAAGATTGAGGAGCAAAGTAAAAGAGTACCTAAATTAGACCATTAGAAGTAGACTTTTATGCATTTATGGAAAATTTAAAATATATAGGTTCTAGATCTCATTACAAAGATATGAATTTGCATAAACAATCTAATACTATAAAAATTATTTTAAAGTTATTCTAAAAGTTACTGATTTAAAAAAAAAACATTACGATAAATGCAAACTAATATTTACAATCTTTGGCATCTTTGTCGAACCATACAAGAGTAGGTTTAGACATATTGTTCGTGATATAAGTAATGGGAATAGTCCACTTGTATCTAGAAACAAATTACATAGTATTAAAATTTCTAGAAATTCAATTAATTGTAATTCTTTTTTTGAATTAATCTTTCTCTATTCTTCTTTTTAAATTTATTATATTACCCGTATTCGGATTCCGAAGGATCAAAATGAGCGTCAGGATTGGCCAAAAATCGTTTCTGTGTCAACACGTATTTATTCTCAGACTTTTTCACGTTTACAATTGGAAATCCTTTTTGTCTGGTCCACGTGTCCATTATGGCTGTCACGTTCAAACCATCCGGTGATGATTCTTGTAATATTTTGAAAAGATCAGCAGTCTCTGCGTTATGGTATATAAATTTATTTAAATAAGAGGAGATAGCACCGTAGAAGACCTCTGGTTTTATGAAATTCTCCATCATTCTAATCACAGAGGATCCCTTAAAAATAAATTAAAAATGCAGATATAAAATATAGAACATAGAAATCTATTAACTTTTTCTATTAACAATAAAGTTACCTTTTTGTACGATATTTCATCAAATATCGCAGTGATCTCGTCGGGATTGCTAACAGTTTGCACGATAGGATGAGAGCTTAGTTTCGCGTCGGTTACGAAAACAGAATGCATTTGTTCGATTAAGAATAAATCCATCTAAAAAATAATTGTGAATATTACTAACTGTACAATTGTTATTCGAACCTGCTTCAAATGAAATCAACCTTTTTGCTTGAAGTAAAATTTTTCTGTTCTGAAAACAGAAATAAAATCAATTTTTAATGAAGTTTTTTTTAATAAAACTGTCAACGAATGTAATTAGAGAATTATTTAGAATTTTTAGAATTATTTCTTCTGAAATAATTAAAAAAGGAAAAAAGAATTAGTAACTAACCAGTCCCCAATCAGGAAGAATCCCGTCCGCGCTCTTGTACTGCATGAAAGAAGCAAAACCTTCGTTCAGCCATAAGTCATTCCACCAAGACATAGTGACTAAAATAAATACAGTACTCTTAATTTTTTAGAAAAAAATTTTAGAAACAATTTTTTTACTCACCTAGATTTCCAAACCACATGTGTGCAAATTCGTGACTGATCACAGTAACGACGTCGTAGGCCATTGCGCTGGAATCTGTTTTCTTATCGTACAATAATCTTGCCTCTCTATACGTAACCAAGCCCCAGTTTTCCATCGCGCCAGACACAAAATCAGGGATGGCCGCCATGTCTGTTAATTTGGAAAAATTTCCAAGTTTTAGAAACAATTAATCAATAACTAATTTCGTCAAACACTGCAATAAATTGTACTTTTTAAGCGCATTCAATGCCGAATTTTTAATCGTTACTTGACGTTTGACGTTAGAAAACTCACCGAGCTTTGGCAAGGGGTAATCAATGCGAAACAGATCAATATAATATTCGATGATTTTCACGCCAATATCAAGAGCAAATCCGGCCTTGTCTTGTTGAGCTCTCGTTGTGTACACACTAACCGGAAATTGCCGACCATTCAGACCCTTTGCCATATGTGTTAAGGCAATAAAATCACTGACTATGAAGCAGGACAAGTACGTCGACATTGGCACGCTTTTCGCGAATGTCACCGTTGTCAGTCCTGGCGATGGTTGATTTATTTGCGTACACTAAAAAGTATAATGAGTTTTATTAACAGACGGAAAACTGACTCGTGTCTCGAGGAAATATAAACAGAAGAATCTCAAAGAAAATTAATAAACGTAAACCTAAATCTGCTTTAATGAATTTTATCATTTGTGTTGTTACCTCTGCGTTCATATTGGATAAGGCACCATAGTTATCTCCAGTGGGATGAACCAGCTTCACTGTGAATTCTGCTTTAAATGCTGGCTCGTCGAAACAGGGATATGCTCTTCGAGCGTAAGTCGGCTCGAATTTCGAAGTTGCGATATATCTGTAAATAAAAATTCACAAAATCAAAAAAGCTATACAAGTAATAAAGATAATTTATCTATAATATAATATCAATTAATTCTACTGTTGCTGAAGTCTTTAAACATTGAAATTATTTATTATAAAATAAATTTAAAACAATATACTATAAGAAATTAAAAACTATGAACTTGTATTATTAAAGAGATTAAATTTGTGTTATTAGAAATCATTATTATCGTTTAAGAATGATAATCTTGCTGCGGTTCTTGAATTTTTCCACTTCAAAAAAAAAAAAAAAAAAAAAAAAAAAAAAAAAAAAAAAAAAAAAACAACCNAATTAAAACGAGAAATCAACACATTTTCCTCCTAATAATTGCCTGAAATTACAACAGTTCGAAATTAAATGAGAATTAAATTTCAAGTTAAAGTAATTCAACAAAGACATACTTGCCTAGTTCTGTTTTGCGCGTCCTTATATTTACTCGAGTAAAATCCAACAATTTTGTCCGGCTGCAGCGCGCCATTGAATTCAAAACTCAAGTTGTACAACCCCGTGTGAAGTTCGTTCTTCGTCGGGACCACGAACATCTCATACTTTGGTATCTGTATCAGATCCAACAGCTCGAACTCGAAGTTCTCCTCGCGGTCGTACGTGTTGAGCGCGGTGGACGTGATGTTCAGGTCCTTTTGATGAAGCGCTATATAACTCCTTCGATCGAGCACATCGATCAGGATCGTGACTTTACCTTGAAACGTACCCTCCTCGAGATCTGGATGCAAATACACGTCGTAGTGCAGCGGTTTCACTTCCTTTGGCAACCGGAACGACAAGTCGGCCACCGATTCCGTGTTCATCGCGGTTAACACTAAGAAAAAAAAAAAGAAAAAAAAACGAATAAAATTTGCTTCGCTGACGCTCTTTCGAAATTTTCCGTAACTAGACTGGAGGATTTTTCTGCATTCGTGAGAAGCTTAAATGCGCGAGAATATATAGAATAACGGATAATGTGCAGAGATATGCAAAGTATTCCGAGTACACAGCGAATTTCTGTTCCATTTCCTTAGTAATACTCGTGAAAATTTTTAAATGCAAATTAGCTCTCTCTAATTAGCAGCAGACTGTGAATTTCTTATTATGCGTTTATGGGAAATTTAATGGTGCAAAAATGCACGCAAAGGTAATGGACTAAATGTCCAAAATAGAGTATTATAATACAATGGTACATGAAACAATAAGAATATTAATAATAAGAGTATAATATTCATTTACTATAATATCAAGTAGATGAATTCATTTAATTATAGTATATACTTAATACATGGAACCAATTACGTCTCATTTCATGAGTTCAGTTAAATTCATAAAAATATTAAATTCATCAAAATGCATAAAAGTCCGCAATCTACTGATAAAGATGTTATTCTCCGTTCTGTAGGTATTTTGATAAATTATCTGTACGACGATATTAAGTAGAAGATACCAGTGGAGCAACGTTGAAATGTACGTTTTTGATAAGAAGCAATCTTTGGAAATATTCTATTGGCGAATGTAAATGAACACTTTATGCCCAGCGCCATTTCTGCAGTCTCAAGACTATGGTCAATGAAATGGGATTATGTATTCCATCTAGTAATTGAGACTGATGTTGGTGATGGATTCCAAAAAGTTGTTGAATGGTGGATGTACAGGTTGAATGCTGGTGAATGTTCACCACGGGTGATCTACTGACTCATTGTTGACACTTATAATCGAATGGCTAAAACAATGGGAACGAAAGTCGTGTGAGAGTAAAGTGATTTAAAAAATATCGTAAAAATATTGTACACAAAATAACTTATTGTTAGAGACTTTTAGTTAAGAACCCTTTGAAAATGTATAAAAAATAATATATATTATAGTTAGACTCTGTGGATGTTTGTGCAAATTTATTTATTTATTTTCTTTAATGAAGATAATGAAAAAAGTGAGACCTAAATAGAAAATCATATTACCTATTAAGTATTGTAGATATATTTTTCATGTATTCTTGCGACCTTAAATTTCCCATAAATGCATAAAAATCCACAGTTCAATTACAGTGAACAATGTGATATTTGACAACAGGCTTGTTATAGGTTGTAATAAGAATATAGATAATCGACAGGCAAATTTAACTAAATTACACTATCTTACACACTGTCTTATTTGTTTCAGCATTATATTTAGAAACATGGAGAGAATGTCGAATTTCCCGCTTCATTGTCACGAGGATCAGTCGTTACCAGTGAGAATCAACAGTACGCCAAAAAAAAAAAAGAGAAACTAACTCACAGTAGTGATAGTTGGCGGCTTCGACTTTCTGATCAACAAGAACCAACAGCGTGGCCAAGCATGTGCAGATTATGCTCAAAATGAAACACACGCTGCAAGTGAAGCAAAGAAGGCCAGTTGCAGGCTGCAGCTGTGTTTTAGTTGTGGGGAACGCTGCAGCACGATAACCAGCGCCCCCAGAGCTACGTTTCGACACCTTTGTCGCCATTTAGTGCGCATGCGACGCGGAGGACTCAATCTAATTGAATTTGAATTTCACCTGGAACATCACGCGTCTGTTACTTTCTTTCTTTCTTTTCGCAATATAGCAAGAAGCCGTACAACCATTTTCTGCGTACGCATTTTTGAAAGGGATTTGATATGATTGTTTTTTCTTTAAAAAAAAGGTTTGCGCGGGAAATTCAAAATGGAAGGACGGCGAAATTTGAGAGTGTTGAATTGTAATTTCCTGACAGTCAGTATAGTTGTTGTAAAATGATTATTTTCATAAATTTTGTTAAGATTTAATGCCTTTTTTCCTATTTTTATCGACATATTATGAACATAAATCTCTCGGCTCACGAATTATTTGAAATCACAAATAGTTAATTAATAATTAATTAACATTAAAATCCAATTCACAGTGTAACATCGAGCACGATAAAGATCGTTCGTCCATTAATTTCATTTAAATTTTATTCGATCTCGTCTTATTTGAAATCAACTTCACAATGTATTTCTCTACTTCTAACAAACTTCTAATTAACGATTTTCCTTTCGATTTCTAGATTTCCACTAACATTTACCAAGGTATTTCAACGCTTTGAAGAGATAACGATTGATGCAAATATCGAAGTACATACAGCGAACGCGATCGATCAGTGGATACTGCGAAACTGATAAACCAGGCCAGACACTGGAACAAACGTGTTTAAAGGAAAACACACTCACGATCAAACGCCTCCACAACACTAACGCGACTAATTGTAAATCGACAATACCGTTGCCGACAATGAGTTCACTACATTCGTTGAATTAATTCTCTCTATTCTTCTTCTGGTCTTAGTGTTCTACACGTACATAATCCACGAGATTAAATAATGATCAACCGGTTAGGTTGAACGAACAACGATACACGCGGTCGAGATCAAAATTTTCCATCGATATCGATCGATCACCTTGCAAAAGTGATCTCCGCTTTTATAGAGTGCAATTTCTTCCCTAATCAGAGAGATTAATGTTTGTTTTGCTCTTCGAAAGTTATCGTTAAAAATTCAATAAGCTTGACAGTTTGTATCGAAGAAAAAATTCACATGCACGCCGTTTAACGGTGGTCGAAGCTTCGTGGTTCACGTGATCTATAGATCCGAGTAAAAGTACTATTTATAGATAGATCGAAGGTATACGACGTAGAGCGATTAAATGAGACGATTTAGAGAAAAGTGTCTCTCTTGTAACTCGTGTCCTTCGAATCCAGTTTTAATACTGGTTTAAGCATACTATGCTGCGCATTCGAATTTCGTCACGATTTCGATTGTGCGAATTAGTATTCACAGGACATGTTTGCCTCGTTGTATATACATATATAGTACCACATAACTTGCAACAGAGAAATGAAAGTGCAAAGAATAGAAAAATGTTTCGAGTAAAGTAAAGAACACAGAAGTTTCAATTTATGTACAAATTTTACGATAAACCGTTCGAATGCCACTCTGATAGGTATAATAAATGTAAACTTTCCAAGTTATTTTTACGTAATGTCTTATTATCTTATTTGACTCTTGAACGTGTTCTTCTCGTTCTAATTAAGAATATTTCTTCTATTAAAAATTTTTTTGTGTCAATTTAATATTCATTGGTACTAGCTATTGTTCGATATTCGATGAATGTTCCTTTTATCATAAATTCTTTATCTTCCAATGTTATTTTTATTTGGTTATTTGGTATGAAGGAAAGGTCTTTCAGTTTAAAAGAATTGCTCTCTTAATTTAATGAAATCCTTTTATATTTAACACACATCTACTCAGAAGCTTGGACAAAACTTTTTACTTTTTGAAAACTTGCTTCGTTTCTCTAAGGAACAAGAATGTAACTCAATCGTAACTTTGATCTTCAAGTATAATTAATTAAAATTTCAATTAAAAAAGAAAAAGAAACATGAAACATCTTCTTTCCTTGAAATCTTCGCAAATCTTCTAAATTTTTAAACAAAATCTCTCCATTAATAATTTCCTTTTACAAATAAATAACGAAAGAAAAACACCTGCCCTCGTTACGCGAATTAAAGAAAGGGGACGAACTTTCATCCGCCTCTGTCCTCTGAATCATAGGTGACTGAGGAGCAATTGGGCATTTAATTGACCATCAAGCAATTAATTAAGCTTTCCAATTACCTTTTGATTTCTCAGCGAACGCCTTCTTCACGATGATCAACAGGAAGTTGCCGGCGATTTCGACTGCAACTTTGAACGAAACACGTAATTTTCATCAATTCTTTTTTTTTTTTTGTTTTTGTCTGCTCTTCCTTGTTCGCACATCGAGTAGAAACTGTGAAAAACAAGCTGCACCAAACTTGCTGACTAGCTCTTGCTCTTAATTAAAATCAACGCGGACACTCGGCTGAATTACGAATTACATTAGGTGAACCCGGCGACCTTGTCCTCGTTATGGAAAATGTTTTTTATTGCTTGGGAGAATCTTTCGCTAAACAAATTCAAGAGGTGTGTTAATAAATTTAAGTCACTTAGTTAATTCCACTTTTAAACAATATCATTGTTTTCATATAGATCAAACGATATCGTCAGGGAAGAATTTGAAATCTTTTCATTATCAATTTGAAATAAATATTCACGTAACTTCGATAAAATTAATTTCTCAAAGTACAAACTGATATGAAATTTATAAGCAGAAAAGTTACATACAATTATGTAGTAACTGCAAGTATAAAAAACTTCTGTTAACTGATTTCTCTATAATTTTATAATTTTGTAATTATTTATGAAACTTGTTTCAGTATTGCATGCTTATGTGATTATGTGAAATTAACGCATGTTCGATTGACCTGTTGTAGAGTTGCATAAAACTATTAAATTTTCGATACTATACAGATGATAATAATTTATTTATAAATACACTGAAAATTGTCAATATTGTCCATAGTAAAACTTATATATATGCAACAAAAACAATAATTAATTGCATATCCCCTACGTTTTTAAACGTTTTCTCGGATTTTTCTCTTTCATTAATATGGACTTTGCGTGATTTTTCCGCGAGATCTTCAAGCTTTTTCCATCTTTGATTAGCCTCTGATAGCCTTAATTTTCCTTCCTTTCGACTATCTGTTGAAAACTGCCCTTTACATACATTAAATATATATTTCATTTGATTGTTTAACGATTAGACGATTAAAGCGATAGAAAGTTTCTTCTTTTCTCGCCGCGTTTCTAAAAACGTAAAGAATTTTTCTCTACTTACATCTCTACGAAAAAATTATTAGAATTTCATTAGATGAATAGTAATTATTATCGAATAATGGCAAACTTTGTTAGAAATTATATTATAATTCAGATTGAATTCTTCTAGTGAAAAAAATTGCCCAATATAATAACCTCTTCTGTATCGTAACACTCAGGTATCGTAAAAGAAACAAATACAATGGCTTTGCAAAAAAATAATATTTAAATCATCGAACATTAAGTAACACCCTGCATAACATAAGCTATAAATATAAGCTTTGTACGTGAAACGCAATTTTCAACGCTACTATACGTAGGTCTACTAGGTAATATTTGAGAATCAGAGGAAAGCTATTTTCCTTCTTCGCGCGAATAAATATATACACCATCGTTTCTTGGCTTCTTGGCGGACCGTCTTGTTAGAGAAGAACGAAAGTCCAAGCGAGATTCACGATTAATTAAACAATAAACACGTAGTCCAGAAGTACAATATCTCTGCGATCACCAGAAAGATAAAGCCCTGTTGTAAGTTTCATGCACCGAACGACCAGAGACTCGAGATAAACGCAGTAACTTCGAAGATATATAAAATTCTTGGAAGAAATAATTTATGCGTTCACTATATTATAGTCATTTCATCGATGTTATAAAGATAATTTTACAATAAGAAAATTTTAACAGCGCATAAATTACAGCGTATAAATTAGCAAACAAGTTTTCGTATTCTCGACAATAAATAAATAACACGCACACACACACACATATATATATATACATATACATATATATATATACACATACATATATACATACATATATACATATGTACATATATATATATATATATTAATACATACATATATACATATGTGTGTGTATATATATATATACATACACACACACTCATCGTTCGATTTAACGATCGAAATTCCGGAAACGCATTGATCGACATACAAAATCAAGTGTAAGGAAGTTTAACCCTGAGATCACGGTCTTGGAAGTTTTCTGGCCCAAACTCTCTCTCTCTCTCTCTCTTTCCTTAAACTTTACTACCATCCTTTTCCCTGATATAATAATAGAAGAAGACGATTCTTCGGGTCTCGTGGATGGCACGGAAGAGACGCACAGAAAGTTGAAAAGAGGAAGATCGAAGGATTTTTGAAATTAGCAATCGTAACAACAGAACCAGAATGGAAATATCTACGCGTAATTTGACGAGTCGATTCTCTGTAATGACATCGCTCTACGCACAACCGTCGTTCTTCTTAACAAATCTCAGTCTAAGGTCCGTGGATTCGCGCGCCGACAAGGATTTCTAAGATTCTTAAGGCAGATCGTTGATGTTAAGATTGTCGCACTTGGTCACTACTTTTGTGTACATACATACGTCGTCTTCTCGAGGAACGATTACGTCGAGGTGTATGACGCGCGTCCGTCAATTGATCCGTTTCACACGATTTTTAATTGACACTTTTCGCCGTGACTGGGGCAAACGATCGCAAGGGACTCGGGTCCGATTTCATGGGGATACACTTGACGGAAGACTCACGAACGAACATCGAGCCCGAGCCCTTCAGTTTTTTTTCGATCGATCATTCCTTCTCGTCGAATCGTCGACGACACCTGGGATCATTATTCTCTTGCGCGTGATTTACACGAGTTCGAGTCAGTTTCTAGGAATATTTTCTTCTTGGCTGCTGAGATGAGAATTGTACGCCTGAGATGTCTTACTGGACTCTAACAAATTTCAAATATTTGAAGAACTTTTTCTTTTTTAGTTCAAGTTTTAGTAAAGATTCTGAAGATATTTCTTCTTGTTATCACGATTATGATTACATATGATATTATTGTACGAATTTTCTTTGATCTTTCCTTTTATTCATGTAAGAAACTGAAGAAAAAAATGTAAAACGTTTGAGAATTAAAGACATTTTCTGCTTGAAATATTTAAGCTGACTGTAGATCTTCGATGATTTTATGCGTAACATCCGTATATACATGTGCGTATATTGTGCGTGATTTTATTTAAAAAAAAAAACACTAGTGGCTCTTATTTACTTTTTTCTTTTTTAAATCATTACAAAAGTAATTGCACGAGGAATTCTTAATTGGCAATACTATCTTGATTAGGATAATTGAAATATTTTAGTCCAAATGAAAATAACTTTCGAATGTGACTTCGTATTTTTATGAAGAGTCTGTGTCTGGTTCTTGGCGAACTGTGTAGACCGTATTTCTAAACTCAGATATGTAAATACAATTTCTCGTACGTACAATTTCTCTGTACGTCAAATACGTGAAATAACCAAAGTTGTAACATATTATTTCCGTAGCATATTGTACAACATATTATCTCTACCATCTTCATTAATTTTTTTTTAAATCAATAATTTATATGCAAGAATACATAAATCTGCACAAAGATTCGAAGTCTAGCAATTACGGTAAACAATTACGAATCATCAAACAGCATGACACAATCAATCACGTGTTTACAAAGCAGAGAGACAACGAACGAGTGTCGTGTCTGTCTCTCACGGTCTCGTTCCACTTATCTCTGTTGGACGAAAAGAAGAGAAATTTTAGCATGATCCCAGACCTCAACGAGAGTGCCTCGTCCATTTGTGGATCCAA
Organism: Lepidotrigona ventralis hoosana; assembly: GCA_002806875.1. Classification (NCBI taxonomy): domain Eukaryota; kingdom Metazoa; phylum Arthropoda; class Insecta; order Hymenoptera; family Apidae; genus Lepidotrigona; species Lepidotrigona ventralis. The sequence continues at coordinate 16,484 of NIPQ01093140.1, forward strand.
GAACTACAGTCGATCAATCGATATACAGTTACCTTAGTTGCTTTGGTTACGATAAAAATCTACGTCGACACACCTCGAAACACATCACAATCCACCAGCGTGCATGATTTCGTATGAACGTTGAACCGGCGAGAGTTAACCGATCAACACTGTCCATATGTTCGAGAATACAAAAAAAGTAAAAGGCTCGCGACGATCGCGACGCGAAAGCCACGAGTTGAATCCGATTACGCGAGCGAAGAGTCGACTGTTGCCAAAAAATTCGCAAGGCTCCCTCCCCCCTTTTCCTTCTCTTTTACTTCTAAACTGCGGATTTCTATGACACATGTTTAAGAAAACAAAGTTGAAAGAAATTGTTTAAATCATTGATTTATCAAAAATTGGCATTAATTGTCCGTCTAGAATAGTACTGTCATTCATCTTGGCCATTTTATTATTTTTATTACTCCTGGCTTCTAAATTTTGTCACAGACATGTAAAAATCTGCAGTTTAATCGTCTACCTCTTTTTTATAGTTCTTTCAATCTTTCTTTGCTTCAGTTTCGATTCTCTTAAGCCTGCCATTTCAGCCTTCGTTTCTAACAGAGCGAGGCAATTTCGATCAGACAGTCGACCCTTCAGGGATAACTACAAACCACCAATAAGATGTATAATGGATATTTAATTGACGTTGTGAANTTTTTTTTTTTTTTTTTTTTTTTTTTTTTTTTTTTTTTTTTTTTTTTTTTTTTTTTTAAATCGTTGGAAAACAAAGTGACATTCTCGTATAATAAGTAAAGATATACGATAAAATTCGTATAATGCAGATTATCTTGCATGAATAATTAAATATTTTTAAATATATATATATTTTTTTTTTTAGTACTTTTTCTCTTTTTTATAGACGTAGACTTAGATTTGATTATGTCAATTTGTAAAAAGAAAAGAGTAACAAATAAATTGGAAAAAAACTAAGTAATTTGTTTTTTTTTTTCTTTTCGATAATATAAATTCAAACTCTCAATGCTACGAACAGAACAATCATTCACATTGTTAACTCTCATGGAAATGTTTCAATGAATCTCTTTCAGTGTTTCTCACAGCGTATCATTGTTAAATTTATATTCTGAAGCACAATTATCCAGTAAGAAAAATAGTTCGGTGCTGTGCTAATAATGTTAACAGCAATTTGTATATTTTTGTAACATAAATAACAGCGAGCGATTGTTATAATGATAGTAATAAAGATAGTTAATTAAGTACGCTATTTAAATACGATTTGTAAAAGCATTCCTACGCAAGACTGTAATAAGTTCATCTCTTTTTTTTTTCTTTCTCTTCTCTGTGTATATATATATATGTATAATACGCACACACACACACACACACATATATATATAGACCAATATTTTTCATTTCCTTTCCTTTCAATAACATAGCGATACAATGTTTTGCGCAGAGAATAATTTTCCGTTCAATGACTCCAACGTCATTCACGTGCTTAACAATTTATGTACATTACATATACACACTGTTTTTCTCCTCTCTACTTCGTTATAAATTAGTGAAAAAATAATGCTGCTTTGGCCATGGTCTGCGTATTGGTAATTATTATTTACCTACAACTTCGTTGCTAAATACCTACACATTCGAATGCGGTTCTTCTGATGATCCTCAAAATGGTCAAAAAATTTGAAATGTATATTTATTACAATTTCTTTCAACGCACCTGAATACCGTATTCAATATATTCACCACAATACAATATAATTTCTCTCCTAAAATTCCGTTTATATATTCGACTGCGACGAACGATATTAATACTTTGATTATTATCACTGTGTTCAAGATGAAGTCTTTCTGAAGCAAACAAATTCTTCTTTCGTTACAATTTACTTTCAAGTCTCACTCTTCTCAATATCGTTTAGTTCCATTCTTCTCTTCTTTGATCTCTTTTTCTTTTAGTATTATTCTTTCCCTTTTCAATTTCATCATCGTTATTCAGAAATAACACGTTTTGATACAGTATTTAAAATATCTCTATTTTACGTATTGTAAAGCACCAAGTTATGTGTACCTATGGTATGACAACAAAAATTGTTTCTCAATTGAACTTTCATCCTGTATAATGTATGCCATCGTAAACGATTCTCTTATTTCTGTTTGACGTGTTTCCAGAGAACTCCAGTTATTAAGCTTGATTATACAAAATGTATATGGAATGCTTTAAACCATCCATGGAAATATATTCAAAATTTCACTGAAATCGTGGACAATGAATAGCATACAAAAAAGATTATTTGTATGGAATGTAACGCGTAAACAGATTTCCTTTAAACGACCATATTAAATTATTAACTACTCGATCATTCAAACATGTCAATCCGAGATCGGATGAAGTTATAACTTATTACAGTACCTAACAAACGTGACGTTAATTCGTAAAACTTTGTCATTAAAAAATAACATTTGATTCTTATTTTCAACACTTACACAGACGCATTCTGTGATTATATAGTAATCATGTTCGATCTTTCATCATCTTACTACATTACAAGAAATAAAATAATTTTATGAAGGCATGTATATGTATATATAACATCGAAGAGCTCGTTATCTTCTCAAGATAAATTCAGATAGAAGCTTTAATCGATATTAATTATTCAAGCTTATCTATTCAAGTACAAGGATAAACTGATCTTAAGGAAGTATGTACAATGAAAATAGCTGTCATGTGACACTAATTAGTGTACGTAACAAATATCTAGTTGCTATTGTATTACCTATGATCCGTTATAATTCTTTTCATATAATTACGTTCCAATAAATTAATATTCACGTTGCAACAAATAAACAACGATCTGTACATTTAATATAAAAATTAAACCTAAGGACGGAAAACAGAAAACGCTAAGACTAATCGGATGTTCGGCGCCCACTGTTTAAGAATTCTTTCTTCTTTTTAAAAATGGTGAGTCTGCGTCGCTTATGCATTTACTCGTTTTCAATGCACAAAAACTGTGGGCTAGCCTTTTCATATTATTGTAACACATAGCATTTTAAAGAATCCTTTTAGATTACAATATTCAGGATATGCCCAGACCATTTGTGCAAAAAAATCTTTTCTTTATGGTACTAGTACAAAACTCCTTATTTGTATCTCGGGCTATCTGGAGGTGTGGGTTGAGTGTTCGCTCTCTGTTTCGGTCCAGTTTTAAACGACATCTTTTTTACGGGTCTGGGGGATATTCCATGAAGTGCGGTACTTTCTGGAGTATCATTACTAAACCATACTCTGCTTCCATCAGAAACTGAAAATAAAATCGATGAAAATTTTCGTTTTCATTGGAATTGTGTACTTGTAATTAGAAGCCATGTAGGATATAATTATATGTAATATAATAATTGCAATGACAGTCATCGTCATATGCAGATATATATCAATGGCAAAAATTAATGTGCAACTTGCTAAAGAAAAAAAAAAAATAAATAAAATTAAAGATTAGCTTATGCTATTTATGCATATGGAATATTAAAATTATATAAAGAATCTCTACTTTTATTTTCTCTCTATATATAAACAAAGTTTCATAAAATGAAATAAGCAGGCTAAAAAAATTTAAGTGTTTTATTTGTTTGCATTATATTTTATGAAGTGAAACGTTGACCATTTAATTTTCCAGTTATAATGAAGACATGAATGCCTACATTTATATAAGTAGGCATACTATTTATAAATATAAGACTTGCAGAAAGCTACTTGCAATGCACAATACTATACATATATTACCTTATTAAAAGACCACCTCAAATAACTGATGCTTCTATAAATTTATACTTATTGATATTCAAAATTTTCAAATACAAAAAGATTTAAATCTGCTATTTACCTATACATTTAGAAAAATATACATGCATAGTATTGTCTTTTCAATCTATAAAGCATCATTATTAAATGACATGATAATCAATGTAATAATATGACATAAATGAATTAAAGTTTTGAGCTATGACTAATATGCATGTAAAAAGGAAATTTTACCTCTGAATAGATTGTGTAAGACTGTTAAACAAAAATATAGTTAAGAGATGTGGATATTAAATAAATAATAATTGAAATATATTTATCTTCAGCCTTGTTTCTTTTTTAGAAAGATTATATGTATGTGTGTATATAATATGTTTGTATATATATATACTTTTTTAAATATTAACAAAATGTGAAATGTCATTATAAATCATAAAGTGTCTATATATAAATTTATCGTTATTCCTTTAAATAAAAATAGATTGGAGTTCATTGGATGAAACATAAAAATGGTATATAAATTTACATAATTATAAACATATTATAACGTATAAATTCACTACTAATTTGCCAATGACCAGAAATAAACAGGATACATTTTACAGAGACGAAAAAAAACAGCAAAGAAAAAATAAATAAATTATAATACTACCTTGTTGGATGGTGTTACAAGGTGGGTGGGGGTTAGTGGACTGAATTAGTCACCTCTATTCGCGCGATTATCACTGCTTGTTGCCGAAGAACTTCGCAGACCGGATCGACCCTGATGTGAATCTATAAGCGCTGCTGCAAGGTTTGACGATGCTGTGGATTGCACGCTTGTTGTAGATCCTGATAGTGTGATATTGATAACAATAATAATAATAATAATAATAGATATCTAAATTCATGCAAAATCTATTAAAAAGTGTTCAATATTCACAGTTTCTATGCAAAATGAACGAAAATAATCTATTTCACAATTGCCACAAGAACAAAAATTATATGCAGAATTTAACTGCAACTGATTTTTAAATCAAAGAATTTCTATGGGAAAAGGTTAAAATAAAATTCTGTTCTTTTCTTGCTATCAAATGCAAACTAACCAGATACCGAAGAAGCCCCACTAAATGGACTTGGTGGCTGTACTGGTGAATATACATTAGCTGTAAATTCCTCAAATGTAGTGGCTTCTTTGTGATTTCTCATGACAGTATCAATAGACCTTGCTCTCTCTTCATAACTAAAATATTTCATATTAATAAAAAAAAAAAAAAAAAAAAAATAAGTATTAAATAAAGATAATCAAAATGGCACACTCACTAATGCTGATACAATGTAAGTGTAGACCGTTTTGCCCTACTTGCCGCCAATGCTGTTGTTCTTACTAGCCCAGGTAAAACTTTATCTTCAACAACACACTCATCGAACAGAGGACCAAAAAATGGAATTTCTGGCTTTCGAGAAATTTGAATTCTGTACAATTTATTGTGCAACGGGTAAATGACTATTAAAACATCGCAAAATTCAGTTGGTATAATATCCCGGCGATAATCTCTCCAATGTTCAGACCAAACTATGTGAATCTCATCGTTACCGAGATGTCGTGTCTGAAATAAGAAATTTTATCTTAAAGTTTTTACTCTAACGTGCTTTCCTTGAGTAATCATTACTCACTTTTTGCAACAAACTCTCGGGGCTATCAGAAGGCATTCGTGTTGCTACATGAAAAAGGATTTCAGTGAAAGACGTTGCAAAATATGGTGCTGTAACACCGGATGCTTTTCCAGGTACAAGACCTCCGAGAAAACCTGTATGCGACTCAAGCTCAACCTCCCAAGCTAATCTAGCAATAAAGCTTTCGTATTCTTTGCTAGCAGTGACGTTACTCAATATGGAGTTCTTGTCTTCTTGTCCCTGACTGACATAAATCACTGCTATTTTATGCGTTTCTCTGGATCGTTGACTATCGAGATTTCGTAATTCGCGTAAAAGCTTTTCGTTTTTGGACAATAAATGCAGTTTTCTACGTTGTTCCCAACCGGATAAACCCAAGTGCGAAAACAAAAGACGGCAGTGATGAAACGGTGCTGGAGGTGGACGACACGATGGTGGACTTATTGCTGATGCACACATGCTGAAAATATTCCAACGATATAAGTAAATAAGTTGTAACATTATACCTTTTCATATATAGCATCATACCTAATGTGCTGATTCCAATTATTGATATGCTCTTGTTCAGCATTTCTCTGGCTAAGAATCGTGGCAATGGTTTCACTTTCAAGATAATGACCTTGTGGTGGATTAGCAGGCGCATTAAGTGCTATTTCTGGATTGGTTAATACTTCCGGGCTGGTATGTCCTATGTATTGTAAGAGCTAAGAACAAAAATATGAAGGTAATATATAAAATGACTATTAATAATACAGATCAATATTTTTAAATGCCGGTGTATTACATCGTCTAAATTGTCCATATCACTTGCGGCATTCGCAAACGTAGGCAATATATGTGGCTCACGATGTCTTATCGTATGTCGAGGCGTACAAGTTTGAGACGTTGTAACGCTGCACAAATCTTCTCCATGCCCTTTCGTTTTCCACTCAACTAGAAACATTAATGATTATTGATAAGTGAAAAATATTTAATATAAGAAAATTGAAATATTAATGAATAACATTATTATACCATGTTTTGTAAATGCAATCGGCATGTCGTCTTCAGCAAATGGTTGACTGTATAAAATAGAGCTATCCCATGATGCTTTTCCTGCTAAATCTCGCAATAACACTCTAACTAACGACGGTGCTGTTGTTAATCCAGCTGTAACGCCTCCACCAGGCGCATCTAATGCTGCCAACTCAACAAGTGACATTATTACAGAATTTGATAACATTAACAATTGTATATTTGGTGCGTGAAAGATTGCTGAAGACAATTCATCTCCATCGATTCCTGGTACATCATCCAACTCGACAACTAACGAAGACAATCGCGCGGCTCCGATACCCATTGGAAAATGTCCCAAATGATTTATTAAATGCATCATTACCTAAATGAAAGAAAGAGAAATTTAATTTTATATTTGTAAGGAAAAACATGCCAATAATACTCTACCATTTTTGCTGCTAATTGAACAGAATGAATGTTGCTTCGACGAGGTGATTTCGCACAAACTTCGTCAGCTAAATTATCTAATGTAATATCAGGATCAAAATCATCGTCTTCATCTTCATGACTTCTATTCGCTTGGGATACATCCTTATCGATTTTATCTTGTACTATGTTATCCAAAACCTATAATATTTTTGATATTACGTGAACATTTAGATTCACACATAAGTGAAGTGCTTAATTATGTTACTGACTGTAAACAAAGTCATTAACAGAGGTTTCCCTTGGAAAATGCGTAATAGAAAAGATGGACCCAGATGCATAGCCCACTCGCCCAAACAGAATAACATTGATATAGTCAAGGGACCGCGTCTTTCACGAGTGCTCATATATCCAAGTGTTTCTGATAAAATCTAAAATATGTACATAAATCAATTGTAATATCATCAATCTATATTATCGACTAAGTTTCAAAATAGTTGGAGATGTGACAAGACTTACTTGAATTATTTTACATGGCACATTTGGATACAGCTCTAACAGGGTATCTGCTTTATCACATAACAACAAAAGAGAGTCACATGCCACTTGAGCAACAGTGGCATGATTAGCCTACAGAATAAAAAAGAATTGTTAATTAAAATATCATATTTATATTTTGTTTTTTAATCCTTTTTTTTTTACAATTTCATATTAATTAACTTTATAGGGATAGCATTATAAAGAATTGTTAATTATTAACATATATGTATAATAGGGTAGTTCTCATTCTTTGATGTTAAAACCCTTTCCCCAAACTGATGTACTTTAATATTTCTTAAAGATTTTAAGATATACGAACTTAAAGATTTTGAAGAAAAATGGGAGCAAAAAGTTCGATGAATTCGATATTTATGAACCACTGTAATATGTAAGATATATTAAGATTAGAAACATCGAAATATGATTAGACATTTTACACACACACTCGTGCAATACACCATGCAATGCCGATGACACCCTTAAACAGATACGAAGACATCAGTCAACAGGTAAATACTGTAACAACACATATTGAGGAGTTCACAAAAGTTAGTTGATCTAAGANGTTCGATGAATTCGATATTTATGAACCACTGTAATATGTAAGATATATTAAGATTAGAAACATCGAAATATGATTAGACATTTTACACACACACACTCGTGCAATACACCATGCAATGCCGATGACACCCTTAAACAGATACGAAGACATCAGTCAACAGGTAAATACTGTAACAACACATATTGAGGAGTTCACAAAAGTTAGTTGATCTAAGAAAAACTACCTGATCCATTAGTGGATAACAGAAACCAGCTCTGCGACGCTCTGCCCCTTGCATCCGCTGTCAATCAGACTTAGTGGAAGAGACACTGAATTTCTCACTACTATTATTATATATCTACTACGTTACACTGTGTTTATTACTTAACTAAAAAATATAACCCAGATAAAAAAAAAATATTAAATAGCTATAAGATAGTTACGTATATTTTGTGGCATGCAAACTATCTTACACGTCAGAGAAAATCAACACAGAAATTACTTTTAATCCAAAATCACCGACCCACACTGAATTCAATAGACTTACTTTAAGCGCTAAAAGAAGAACTGTAACAGCTTCTGGAATTCTTGGATGTTGATTTTTATAACACAATTCCCTGTATACAAACATAGCAATGCTCGAGAGAGCTGTACATCTTGCAATACCGGTTGGTTCTCGTCTACAACTTCTCAAAAGTATCGTAATTATATGTTCCTAGAACAAAATAATATCTGACTCAGGATGTTTTCGATAAACTTGTATCAAATAAATAATTATTGCAGTTTGATACCTTTGCATCTGGACATGTCATAGTTACGATATCGGATCGTAATTATATGTTCCTAGAACAAAATAATATCTGACTCAGGATGTTTTCGATAAACTTGTATCAAATAAATAATTATTGCAGTTTGATACCTTTGCATCTGGACATGTCATAGTTACGATATCGGCAGCGGTAGGCTGCAATACGGGTAATTTAATTGTGGTAGTTGGTAAAGATAGTAATGACCCGATTATCGAGACAGCTTCAGTTCTTGGTGCCTATAATTTATAATTTAATTTGTAATTAATAATTTAG